>JAOVYW010003072.1:3015-13180 GCA_025775045.1 Hiodon tergisus | reverse complement strand
TACACCATGCTGGTTGGCGAGCACACCCCCCCCCCCCCCCCTCCCACAGTGTAGTTGGGAGGTGATTCCTTATGCCAGCTAAGTAAGACCGGATTGACTGTGGCAGATTTTTCTAGGTAAGGACATGGGTTTTTGTGTGGGTAATTTGGGGGGGTTTCCTTTGTACACATGTTGGGTGGGGAGGTAAGCCTGTGGTAGCCAGTCAGATCTGTCTCGACCGACCTGAAGACCCCCTGCTGGACTTTGCCTCCCTTGTCATATCTTAATGGCTGGTTGTTGCGGCCTGGAGTGGGCGAATCTGCTGTTGGCAGAAATGACCTCTGAAAGTTCCCCCCTCGACCACATGGCAGAGGGGGAGGGGCGCTGACCGGGGCTTGGGATAGGCGGAGAGACTTCTCTGAACCACTCGAGCGTTTTGTGAATGAAGTTTCCAGCCTCCTTGGTTGAGGGCACGGAGGGCGCTGTTCGCTGTTCGGCCGGAAGGTCTTCACCCACAAGAGGCTTGCGTGCAGTTT
This sequence comes from Hiodon tergisus, assembly GCA_025775045.1. Lineage (NCBI taxonomy): Eukaryota > Metazoa > Chordata > Actinopteri > Hiodontiformes > Hiodontidae > Hiodon > Hiodon tergisus. The sequence continues at coordinate 12,665 of JAOVYW010003072.1, read as the reverse complement.
TGTTATTGCAATGGGAATATATATTTTTTTTTTGGTCGTTTTTTATGGTCTAATCTTTAAGGAACCCGATTCACATCGAAAAATGCATTATCTGCTGTAGTTTTTAGCTGTAGATGGCTAATGGTTACATTTATTTGGTGAAATCGTTCTCAATGTCAACATTTAACCGTCAAATTTGCACGTGAACAGTAAAATGAGCCATAAAAACACAGGTGGTTAAAACGTTACCTTTTAGCCAATCATGGTCTGTAATTGCATACCTGTAGGCCTAATAACAAACACATTATTAATATATAAATAAAAAAAAATGAATGAATATTTAAGCCCTACCAAGCCCTCAATTATTAACTGGTAATAATGGTTAATCTTTAACATCCCTAGCAGTAGCATTGTTATAGTTAAAAAACAAAAGGATGAATTAATTAGGATCGCTCACAGCCTTGTGTGGATGCCTAACTGCTCTCAGAGGTTTGCTGTTGGAGACCATCCACCTGCGCACTGGGTTGACTGTAACACCCCTCCCGCAACCGTCCCACAGCTTGTTAGCGTTTATCAGCTGTTTTTCTGGGAGTGACGTTTACCCCCGTTACCACTGTGTTCCTAGTTCTTACTTTACTGAATACTTACAGGTCACAGTGCTCCCAGTGGGAACAAAAAGTTATCTTCCTGTATGGTGTTATTACAAATGATGATGTCACTGTAAGCTTGGTTTCCAGTTCTACGCGTTTCGTTGCTGTATCTTCGCCTGAAACGGGGCGGTGTGTGAGTAATCCTGTAATTGGGTTTGGATGTGAAGTCACAACGTACTTGAAGAGATAGATTTTGCATTGATTCCTTACTATAATGATGTGACGTGCAGACAAATGGTCCGACTTTAACCATTAGACCTTTGGATATTTACATAGGGGCTGCATCCTGAGGGCAGGGCGCTCGGCCTTTAGGAGACGGGTTGGTTTCCGCGCAGCGTGGCAGCGGCGCCGACGTGGACCTGGATCTTTGACGGAAGCTTTGGTTCTGAATGCCACCGGGCCCAGATGTTTCTGCTGGAGACTCGTCGCGCAAACGAGCCTGCAGCGTTACCTTGGATATTTATATGGGGCTTCACCAAAATGAGAACTCTTCCCCAGGGATTTCGGCGCCACGCTCGGCAACTGACGTGTCTTTAACCACCGAACGGGCCCCTTACTCGCCGCTGTGAAGCAAAGCTGCCGGTTAGGCAGGGGTGGATTTAAAAATGGGTTGGATAGGCAAGATCACTCTGTGTACAGAATTGGACTGAAGCCTAACAACAGAACAGAGGACCTAGCGTTTCCCTTGGGGAAAAGTGTGGGGGTGGAACCAAGGGGGCTTTTAATCTGAAATACAGTGGTTTAAAGGGTCTTTGGTAATTGCGTTGGGACTTGAGAGACCCCATCACACACAGGGTGTTGGCGGTAGCACGTCCCTAGGAGACTATTGGCCTGATATTCCCCCCCCCCCCGGTCTCCTGCTTCTTCATCATCCTTACACAAGTGTTTACCTCCTTAAAATCTTTTGCATGGGAAAAACCAAGATAAAGTATTTGAGCGTTTTCACATAACGGAAAATGACTTGTTCCAAAAACCAGGTGGAAGCTACAGATGCGTTCATGGGCAATTCTGACTACGATTGACAGATGTCAAGGCTGTACCAAAGTAGTTTATGGGACCTCTTTGGGAGTCTTTGGCGTGCGTACGCATTTTGGGCAGTTTGGTGAATGTTCGGCTGACTAGCCAACGTTACCGCCGGCACGGCACAGTGCTTTTTATTGGTAAAGCCATCGATGAATTTCTTACTTGTTTTTAACTTGGAGAGAAATCAGTTGTGCTGGTTCAGCACTTAGTTAGTCTCTTGCTATACCAAACGTGTCATGTCCCATAATGGTCTGGGGGTTTGATACGCGCTGATGTGGAGTGAATTGGTAACCCCCCGTGGAAGGTTCTGCCCGGTCGCCGTTCTCTGACCCGTCGGCCCGTTTGTAGATTAATCAAGCGACATGGCACTGCCGCCATCTTCATTGTCTTCAACATAGTCGTCCTCACCTTCGTCATCGTCATCTTCTTCACAGTCATGCCTTCAGAACCAGAGAACATCCTGCGTCCGGTGAGCACTGGAACATCCCCAGGAGAGAAGAAAAAGCTTTATGCACAGTAGCCTCATCTTATTCTTCTGTGATCCATTCCCGTTTTCAGAAATCCAGTGTGCTTTTGATGATGGATGAAGAAGGAACTATAAGCATTTCAAGAATTTTTATTTATTTATTTTTTAACGTGGCCACCCGCCAAGAATTTCACGTTCGGTATTTTCCTGTAAATTTTTAATTTGCAAGATCTTCTTCAAGAACAGGAATTGCCATCTGTCGCCGACAAATGCTCCCACTTAACACTCCATTCGGTCTCATCGTCTTGGTGATTATTATTCTAAGACTGTGGTTCTCAGCCCCGGCCCTGGAGGATCATGTGTGGGCTGGTTGTCATTCCAGTTGAGTACCTAAGCACTCCAATCGACTAATTATCGCCTCAACTGAACCAGTTCGGCCTTTTCGTTGAAAAGTCGATGGGTGTTTAAACTTCATGGCTGCAGGTTCTACACGGAAATGCTTGAGAACCACATCTTTAAGAAGAATGAAACGACACAAATGTATTTGTTGTTGTTTAGCCATTAGTACCGCCATGGTGACATTATCTGGGTTATGTCATTGCCGAAGAGAAATCCAACTGAAAGTCTGTTACGCTCTATGTGTCTCATGTTGCGTGAGATGCTAGCTGACTAGCATGCGTTCACTGGTTCACCTGCTGCCGAAAAGAGAGAAGCGGAGCGATGAGGCGGAGACTTGTCAGAAACGTCCTCCTCTGACAGTCGGGGCGCCCTTTTTTTCCCCCCTCTCCCACCCGTGCCCAATCTCCTGGCAGAGTTTCCCTTCGGCCTGCTTCGGTTGGGCGGGGCAAAGATGGAGTGGAAAGCGGCTTGTCCGCGGGGGCCAAACCAGGGATCCCCCACGATTCAGCCCACAGGGGGCTCATGTCGCATCCAAGTTTCTGGTGACACGCTCACTTCTGGGAGTAATTAAAGAGTCCTTGCCATTTTTGATGTCTTTATCAATTGTGTGAGGTATTGATAAAAAGATGGAAAGGAAAGTTAAAAAAACGGAATCAAAATTCACACGTTGGTCACGTATGTGTATCTACCAACACAGGTTGTGTAGCCTGTGTTCTTGGGTGTCTTGGAGAAGCTCGTGTTTGACTGAGTTGGGGGTTATAAAGATGATGCACCATAAAGGGTATTGTTTGTTATAAAGCCCCGTTTGTCCCTCGTGTGCAAGTTCCAAATTCTATATCATAAAGTAATGCTATAGTCTTTCCTGAGCTGAATGTACAGGATTCTGAGTTTTGAGATGTATGGCAGGCGTTTGCTATTGTACTTAGAGCCAAACAAAGTGATTCAGCAACGAGACGACGGTTACCTGCTAGCTGGCTGGTAATGCCCCACAGAAGGGAAATGGTAGCCCCTGATTGCGGTGGTGGTGGTTTGGCGGGGGCTGTAATGTTGTGACATGGCCAAACGAAATAAATCAGATTTTCATATTTTATTAGCCTGAGGCAGCTGCGGAGCTTGCCCCAGTAGAGGGTGGAGGCAGATGCCCCATTAGAGGGTGGAGGCAGGTGCCCCCGAGAGTGGCAGTCAGGGTGACAAGGAGTCGCCCTAATGCCGGTGTCCCAGGCTAAGCCTCACTCCCGGGGGAAATCCTGAGCTGGCAGATATCATGTAGGGAATCATTTACTCAGCCTCTCCATCACCGCTGTTTTACGTGGCTTGTCTTTGAACTGGAAAACTTGTGTCTGAAGTTGCTGCCCTCCATTCATTTGTAATGGAAATTCTTCTTTGCAGTTTGGCCGGGGGGGGCACACGTGTGGCTGTTTAAAAAGCCAGTGGCCATCCATAAACCATAGGGGTAAATGTGGCAGTAAGTGGGCAAAGGGTGAATCCGCCGAGCCTGGTCTCCCTGGAGGTGTGGAGACGTTTTGATTGAGAAGACTGGAAGTTCTCAAAGAGTGCTTTTCATTTACAGAGCTGTCAGGTTTCCTGGTGGTTGCCAAATGAAAGTAGAAGTATTATGTTGCATGTTGATCTATTTGGTATGCATGTTAAAGGATTGTTTATCCTTACAGAGCAGAAGGAAAAAAAGCCTTTAGATGGAGAATATCAAATAAATGGTGCAAATCTAAGGAGTTTAGTTTTTGCTAGTAGTTTTTTGATAATTTCAATTGATCGAAAATCCGAAAAAAGGCCTGGATATCTTGGGCTCATTGTGCAGCCAGGGAAGGCTGGAGAGATTATAAAAGTGGTTAAAAAAGCGTTTTTCATTAATTATTGAACATACTGCTTTACAGAATTTTCAGTAGAAACTCGTATGACGATATGCAGCTGAATAAATGAAATTCACAGGAACAGCTTACTAATACCCAGAACTGGAGCAGAGGCTGTGGACTGTTTTTACTATAAGTGTGACTTTGCCATGGAATTAGCCTGGTATGGAACTGCCAGGAAACGGTTTAGTTTCCTAATCTGACACGATTCAGGCACACGTCCGTTCGTTGCAGTCGCGGTGAAGGACAATGGCTAGTTCCTGCGGCTCCTTGCGCCGCTGAACACGCATCAGGACGCTACTGGTCTGTTCTGTATTGGTGATTTTATTGAGACGTTTGATGACTTGATTGGCTTTGGTTGACCTTTCACCTGCTCGTATGGGTTCTCGCTGGTCTGTCTCCTGGACACGATGACTCGCTCTCTCCACTGAACTCCTCGGTGGGGGCCGAGACTCCTGTGACCCTGACGGAGGGGTTTCCCCATTCCACCCCGGTGACGTCGTTTGGCGGGGGGGTTTTAATTCTGTGGGAGTTTCTAATAACAATAATAATGCGTCCATGCCGCTTGTTTAAAGCCAGCGCTAACCTCCTGATTTGATTTGCATGTGACCAACGGCGTGACAAGCGAAGCGTTGAAATCTGAGTGGCGGGGTCGCAGAGCGAATGGGCTGCGGCGCCTCAGGCAAACCGAACCCCCGGGGAGGTTGACGCTAGGTGCCCGTGCTTTCAGATTGGTCGGCCTCGGCTGTCCCGGAAATCGTTTGGTTTACCCTGAGTGATGCGGGCCGCGAAAGAAAGGGATTCATAGTGGCGAGTTGGAATCCGTGTCATTGATTGAAATTGACACGTGTGGACTGCATCGAACGAGCACATGATTTTATTTCACCAATCACCCATACTTCAGACAATTAGTTTTGTCATTTTAAGAACTGCGAGTTATGACTACAGAACGTTTTGACGCATTGTTGACGCCGTAATGCATACCCCATGCGACCAGGAAAGAACTCCTTGCTAAGGGGTATTCATTTGATTTAGGAAGGAGGGAAAACTGCGGGGGGGAAAAAGTGGTTGAATAAAATACTGTACGCCGTTACAGATGCCGGCGTGGATTGAGATCTCAGCTCTAATGCTCTAATGAACCATCTGGCTGCAGTGAATCACTGGGGAATGGGTGAGAATTGTTTAACCCCACAGACCTGATATCAAAATATACACCAACCGGCGTAGCATAGCACCCTTAATAATTGGATTGTCAAAGATGCAACGGAAAGAAACGTAGAGAGGAGAATTAGATCTTTGTCCTGATGCAACAGTGTGTGTGTGCGCGTGCGCGCGCGTGCGTGTGTGTGTGATATATAAACATGAACAAGCCCCACAGTGGGCTGTTTAGTGACCCGTAGGCCTCTCCCATTGTCTAACCCCAGTAGCCTGCTGCCACTGCTCTGAGTAAAATGTCTGTGGAGCGACCGCAGGTAGCCATGGCCATTAACTGCTTCACCAGCATTGTCAAAAGGAGTGTTGGGTTTAGCACAAAGTCAGCTGGATTACGTCCGTCACACGTGGAGACAGCGCCCTCACACAGACAATGCTCAAAGGGCAAAAGCTCTGGTGTTATGCAATGGGCTATATAACAGCAATTTGGCTCACATGTCTGCAGAATCTGTGCGAGCGAGCGAGCGGGCGGGCGGGCGGCAGTGAGCGGAATCTGCGGTCGCCGTCGCCGCGGTGACTCATCCACTCCGCCGCGCTGCCAGGAGGCCGACCGTGCCAGCGATTCGCTGATAGGCGGGACCGCTTCCTCGGGTCTGCGGCCGTGCCGCCAAGCACCTCGAACTTCCTGTGGTTTTACCCGGCTGTGTGAACTTCCTGTGGTTTTACCCGGCTGTGTGAGTTTCCTGCTGCGCCTGTCGGTTCAGCGCCGCGTCAGTGAAAGCAGTTTAAACGGCGCGCCGCTGCTGGTCTCTGGCATCTCAGGCCTCCTGAACAGAAACATTTAACCCGGCGCCTCCTTGGTTGCTTTGGTGGACGCGGGCAGGCTGTCGGTGCCGTGCCTCTGGTGCGGGCCGCAGGGCGAGATTAAAATGAGAGTGCGTACCGAACCTGTGCCAGGCTGTTGGTCACAGGTTTCTCTGCGTCTTTCACGCTCTTCAGACATGTTAATGCTAATACTGTTAAATGGGCGCTTGATTTTTAACCGACAGATCCTGGACAGTAAGAGTCTGCGGTCCCCTATGTGGGAGCCAGTCTGCTCGTCGTCCGGGTCTCCTTGAGCTCGTGTCCTCTCTCTGAACCTGTGTGTTTTAAGCAAACAGACGCGTAATTAAGTTTGCTGATGACACTGTCATTTTGAGCCTCCACGAGGGGCGATTATGAACACGGGCCTGTGGCAGACCAGTTCCCTGAATGGCGTGTCGGTTCTGTTCTACCACGCAGAAGATGCGTTGATTGATTACAGGGCAAAACCACAATGCTGATGGAAGAATCATACGTTAGAAGAATCCAAGGATAGAAACTGTGGACAGGTATAAATGTTTAGGTAATGATAAACTGACTCTGTGGAAAATACAGATTTATTATTTTTTTCTTTTGAGAAGGCTCAATTCTTTCAGGGGTAATGCATCCATGATGATTCTTCAACAGAACCCTTTAGAGTCCGATTTGAACCTTTTCTATGGTGACGTGTTTGAGTCATCTGAACATAAGCAATAGTAATAGACTGGATTTGAAGGGCAGTGAAGGTGTCCAGTGACATAATTGGTGTGCAACTACTACTGTGAGAAATATTCTCAAAATAACGCCCATCATAAACTACTACTCGTTTTGTGTGCTGATTTTAGCTTTCTTACCTCATCACGTTGTGCAGTAGAACAAGAGTTTGATTCTCTTGCCGTTAAATAGCTAAATCTGCACTGGAAGTAAAATCCGTTTTACTTGTGTTTGTTTCTAGAAGGTTCTATTCTTCTTTGGCGTGTTGTCTCTGAAACTGAGAGGAAGAGCCTGCCTTGTTTAGCCTCCTTCCGTTGAAACCTCTGTCCCACTTTTTAGATCTGGCTCTACTCTAATTAGACAGTCAGGTTTGTGTTTTTACATGAGTAAAGTGAAGCTTTAGAAAGAAATAAACCAATGAGAGTTGGTTTTTTAACTCCAACCAATGAGATTGGGTTCCGTTTTAACTCCAACCAATGAGATTGGGTTCCGTTTTAACTCCAGCCAATGAGATTGGGTTCCGTTTTAACTCCAGCCAATGAGATTGGGTTCCGTTTTAACTCCAGCCAATGAGATCGGGTTCCGTTTAACTGCACAAATGCTCTAGTGGGAATGTTTTCAGTTGCTGTTTATAATGACATATGTGAGAGTTGCGCTGATGCATACTGCCCAAATTTCTAGTTCTGTGATGGAGTCAACGCAGATGGGGATGAGGTTTAGACAGGTGTGTACCGGGTCACCCGCGGGTTTTTTTTGTTCAGTGAAGAGCCCACGCTAGCAATTTTGCGGCCACGCTGTAACCGGTGCTGTGTTTTCGGCCCGTCCTCCAGGCACCGGAGAGAGCGGGAAGAGCACCTTCATTAAGCAGATGCGCATCATCCACGGGACCGGCTACACCGACGAGGACAAGCGCGGTTTCACCAAGCTGGTGTACCAGAACATCTTCACCTCTATGCAGTCCATGATCCGGGCCACGGAGACCCTCAAGATCCAGTACAAGTACGAGCAGAATAAGGTGAGCGAGGATGGAAAACCCACCCATAAAGCTCATTGCTACAAGAACGCTGTGGCATCACTGATCTCTTATCGTGAGATAAGGGCATTAAATTAACGTTATTGATACGGACAGAAGCCCGCTACTGTGATTAGTACGCCATTATAGATTTTTTTTTTAAATGATGTCAAACAGATGGCTCTGCTTGTTAATTTGTTGCAAAATTGCACAAGAAATATGTGGCATCGCTTCCGCTTGGCTACTTATTAAATAGGCTTCATTTGTTTGGCACTGAGAAATGTACCTCTCAGTGACCTCGTGTCCGAGGTGCTGAGTCAATGCGGTTCTGAACGGGTCGCTGTGAACCGGAATGAGTATCCACAATGACTGCTCTCTTTGTCCTTGGTCTCGTCGCCGTTCCGCAACCGCTCCGAGCAGTCCAACGCACTGCTTGTCAAAGAAGTGGACGTGGAGAAGGTATCGTCTTTTGACCACCCCTACATCAACGCCATAAAGATGCTATGGACCGACCCTGGTATCCTGGAGGCCTACGACCGGAGGCGAGAGTACCAGCTCTCCGACTCCACCAAATAGTAAGTTCGGAGGCGGAGCTCTGAAAAGGGGCGGGGCTGCAGGAGGACGCCGTGGGTGCGTGCGTTCCAGGTTTGATTGTAAGCCGAGGGTGGCGGTCTGCACGTCTCCCGGGTTTTCTGTTCCGTTTCAGCTCCGTGCGGTGTTTGACCTGTTCTTTTGGTATGGTTAGCGACGCGACTGCCGTCCAATGACTGTGCTCCAGCGCGGCTGCTAAGTCTGCGCAGACTGCCGAGTATGCAGGCAGGAGACGGAGATCTCAAATGGAGCAAGACCGGGAAGTAGCGAAGGGCGTTTTCTTTTACTTATTTTATTTCTGCTACTTTCTGCAGAGGAAGGTGTTTCACTGGTGTTGAGGGTTCGGGATGAAGATTTGTCCAAGGGCTATCCTGAGGCTTTTGTATATCTAACTGCCATTTATTGCTCCTATGACTGGAAAACACTTAACGGATTTCTGTCAGCTTCATGGTTTCCAGTTTCAACACACCAGAAGGGCTTTGTTGGCCATCAGGTGAAAGATGGCCATTCGTCCTCTCCACTCTCACTGGGGCTGAAAATGGGATATTCAGATCAGTGGTAGTAAAACCGAGACGCAGCAGTTTGTTGAAACGTGTGGCTATTTCATTGAGTTACGCTAAGGAGTTCGCAACTTTAAATTTCAGCTGCTGGTTTTGCGCTGTATTGGCGAGCCAGGGACCGTTTTTTGTTAAAATGAGACGTTGTGGCTGAAATCGAGCCGTAAGTAACCGGGATGTCTTGATCATTTCCACTGCACCCTCCATGTCACCCCTGTGCCGGTCGACTTCACGACACCCCACAAAATCTCGCACTCGCTCACGCATCACACGCGCCCTCAGCGTAGAGATGCCAGGCCTCTTTGGAGGTGTGTTTGCTTGTGCAGCAACAGCGCGGTCTCCGTTTGTGTGACTTGTGCGGCAGCAACAGCGCGGTCTCCGTTTGTGTGACTTGTGCGG
>JAOVYW010003071.1:0-14426 GCA_025775045.1 Hiodon tergisus | reverse complement strand
CACACACACACACACACACACACACACACACACACACACACAAATCCAGGCAGTCATACAAAGCCCTACTGCCCAGCACCATTAACCCAAGAGAACAGAATCAGTAGCTGAACAGTAGCTAAAGATCACATGCAACAGCAGAACCTTCCATTAAGATTTACTCAAGCTGGGAACTGATCTGGGATCAGTGGTACTGAAGGCTGTGGGGGGTGCAGACTCACCGTCCAGAGACAGCCAGTCCAGCTGGGAGCTGGGCAGAGAGGAGGCGTTACGGGCGCGGTACTCAAACAAGACAGAGGAAGACACCGTGCCCCTTTCCTCCAGAACCTGCAGGGACACCAGCCCGGCCTTGTGAGCTGGGACAGAGGGAAAAGGAGTCGCTAGTTTTAATGTGACACAGGAAAATATGCATAAATCACAAACTGTGACATATATACAAAATGACAAGTTCTGTGTTTGTGTGTATATACTCACTGGGACAGTAGCAGCGTAGTACTCCAGGCTGGATCAGTGAAGCAGGGACAGTACTCTGATCGAATAGACAGGAATACCGGCCTGTAGTCTCTGTCCAAGGCCCCGTGATCAACACTTTCACACCGCCCTGAGGAAGCACACCAAACAACAGGTGCATTGAGCTACACTGACATCACATCTGCAGCCCAGCCCAGATCAGCCCAGCCCAGATCAGCCCAGCCCAGATCAGCCCAGCCCAGCCCAGCCCAGCCCAGCCCAGCCCAGCCCAGCCCAGCCCAGCCCAGCCCAGCCCACTCACCTCTGGGTAGGACCACTCAGGGGAGAAGTCTGTGATGATGGCCAGGCGGGACGGCTGCTCGGTCCCTTGGCCGGAGGGTGATGAGGAGGGGAAGGGCAGGAAGGAGGGTGTGGGGAACGTCTGAGGGGGGACCATGTAGCGCACCCCAGTGGGGAAGGAGGGTGTGGGGAACGTCTGAGGGGGGACCATGTAGCGCACCCCAGTGGGGAAGGAGGGTGTGGGGCTGACGTAAGCAGGCCCAGGGATCTCCTGCCGCTCAGCCTCCGTCTCGTCCGCCCCAAACTCCGAGATCAGGTCGGGGAACTGACTGTCGAAGGAGATCTCCAGCTGCCTGCCGTCGGCCTCCGAGTCCTCCCCGCTGTGAGTGTCCATCGGAGTCTCCTCCGACTTGTAGCTCCCGAGGCCAGGGGACGAGGAGGAGGAGGAGGAGGAGGAGAAGGGGGAAGAGCGCTCCTCTTTCACCTGCACTCGGGGGTCCGGGGATGACCCTCCCGTGGTGTGGCTGCCACACACAGGGTCCTCCAGCATGCTGGTGGTTGAGGGCATGGCGTCGCCGTCACCTTCCCGACCCTCCAACAGAAAAAAGACAGCCTGCTGCTGCCTGAGCGGCTCCGATGACGGCGCCGCCTGCTTGGGCTGCGCTGGGCCCAGTGGCTGGCTGCCTCTGTGGGAGCAGTGGGGCAGTTTGTGCTGCAGCAGGGGCTGGCTCTGCTGCAGTCTCTCCCTCTCCTGCTTCTGCTGCAGCTGCCGAGACTCCAGGTCCTGCCCCATCAGCAGCACGTGGCCATTGCAGTGCGCTGCGCCGCCGCCCGTCTCCTGCGGGGGCAGCGCGTTCGGCGCCAGCAGCAGTGTCTGCGGTGCCTGGCTATGCTGGACGAGCGCGAGTTTGGGGATCAGGGGCTGTTGGGGCTGGCCCTCTTGCTCTGGGTTTGACGAGGGAACGCGGCCTCCGCTCTCTGTGCTCCGGACCCCAAGCGCCACTTGGGTGTCCCCCTGCTCCGGGGGCTCGGGCCCCAGTACCTCCAGGGTGTCCAGACCCAGGGTGGATTCCAGGCAGAGGGGCAGGAGAGGAGGAGTGGAGGGGGAGAGAGGGAGGGACAGCGAGGGGGACAGAGGAGAGGAGGTAGTGGTGGCTCCCGGAGGGACAGGGAAGCAACGCGGCTCCCTTGCCCTGTTCCTGCCTCGCTCGGTCTCAGAGGACAGGGAGGACAGGGATGACGGCGGGGAGGAGGAGCAAGGAGAGGAGGTGGGGGAGAGGGAAAGAGCAAGGGAAGGGGGCTGGGGGGGTGAGGAGGGAGAGAGGGCGTTGTAGTCGGGTTGGGAGGGCCCCCCGTACGTCTGACCCCGTTTGGGGCTGTTGAGGAAGGAGTCTGGGTCAAAAGCTGGGGGGGCTCGGGGTGACGAGACAGGGGGAGATGGAGGGTGAGGAGAAGGCGGCAGGCGACAGGGAGATGGGACAGACAGAGGAGGCAGGGGTGGAGGAGCTGGAGACGTGGAGGAGGAGGAGCCGGCAGGGAGCAGGAGGGAGGTGGGGGATTCGGTCCCTGATATTAGCCGGTCTGTCAGCACCAGACCCCCGATAACCGGGCTGGGGAGAAGGGTGAGGCTGAGAGTGGCCACTCCCGGGGTGGGGGAGACGGAGACGGGAGCCGGGGCGGGTGGCGAGGGGGTATCAGGTTTGGGCGAGATGGGCGAGAGCACCAGACGGCCAGACTTGGTGAGCGAGAGGCGGGGGGAGACCGCACCGCCGGAGCTGCTGAAAGACAAGTCGCCCTTCGAGTCCTCCCGGCCCCGGCTGATGGCTGTCGTCATGACGATCACAGCGTTCTGGGATAGGGTTACAGTCGCCACGCCCTGCTGGTCGCCGTAGAGACCATTCCCGCCGCCGCCGCCGCCGGGGTCGCCTGGAGCTATGGATGCAGTGAGGTGGGGCTGCGGGGGGCTTGAGGACGAGGAAGCAGAACGAGAAGAGGGGGAGGGCACCCCCTTCACCCCCACACTGTCCTGGAACACTGCCGGACTCCGCCTCCCCAGCTTCCCCTGCCCTGTCACAGAGGCCTGGGGCTGAGAGGGGGAGGGGCCTGCTTTCCTGTCTCCGCCCACACTCCCTCTCCTGCCGCCGCCAGCCACGTCCGCGCTCTCGCCGCCTCCCCCCTCGCCCGCTGCCAGGTTCTGCACCTCGGTCAAGGCGGGGTAGAGAGAGGGGCGCGCCGGCAGCTTGGGCGAGATAATGCGATGTTTGGTGCTGTTGCAGCGGTGAGGAATGTTGGCTCCCGGCAAAGCTGGGGAGAAAAGGGGAAGACATGGAGTCACGTTCAGCTTCCCCATCTGGCCTCCCGTGTTTAGAGCCCCCCCGAGAGCCCCGTCTCTCCTCTCACCCAGCGCAGTGCTGCAGAGGCAGGCGTGCGTGCGGGGCTGGGGTTTGGTCTGCTGGGAGTCCAGGATGTGTTGCACCAGCTGCTCGATGGAGAACTCATGGGCACCGTTGCTGTTGCTGCAAGACCACTTGATGCTGTGAACTGGAGACACAGACGGGCAGGCGTGATGGCCGGGCTGAGGCTGGGGGGCGGGGCACACGGGCGTGGCGTGCGACACTCACACATGGGCTTGAGCTGTGAGAGCAGCTCCTCACGGGTCCAGCGCAGACTGTCCCGGCGGTCAGCCACCGCACACAGGAGCGGCCCGCACGCCGTCCCACAATCCTCCAGGGACGGCACGTTCAGGTAGTGCACCAGCACGATGTCCGGGTTCTGCAGGGCCACAGATGCAAACGCACGGACAAAAACGTAAGTACATCGCTAATATGGCAGACTTACAGACAAACGCACAGGGCTTCAGGGCCGTATAACACACTGGTCTAACAGATATGTGACAAAGTCTTATTTCCAACGATAAGAAATCCCCTCAGGTGAGATGAAACTTAAATCCTCACCTGCAACAGCCAGTAGCACCTCCTGTGGAATGTTGGGACAATGGAGGAATGGACATAGCAACCATAAAGACACTGCAGGGAGAGAGCGTCTTCACAGGTCAGTCAGGCGTATAACCTGCAGTCCAGGAATCACCAGCTAACATTTCAATACATGAGCCTAACAGCTTCTGTCAAGCAAACCCGCAAAAACACACCATACGCACACATGTACATTTATGAATACAAGACAGTTTTATCGCAAAATTATGCATTCAGTATACACTTTCCTATTTTTATTTTTAGCACTGTAGAAGAAGGATTATTGATTTGACCTTTTTCAGAAGTGACATTTGTTTGGTTGCTAGCCGAGTGCACACACTAAATCACCTGAAACTGCTATGTTTTATTGGCAGGTTTTACGTCTCCCTTACAGCCATTTAGCAGACGCTCTTATCCAGAGCGACATACAAAATTTCCGTATATAGAGAAGTATACAAGTTAGTCACTTATAACATTAACAAAATGTATTTTTATTCAAATGATGCTTTTAAAAGTTTCTAGCCCTGTTGTAATTATCTGGATAATCTAAAACTTGAAAAGGTTTTTGACCTGAATCTTAAATACCCTTAAAAAAGTACTGTTTGATACACACACAATCTACATAAACTTAGATATTTTTTGCGATCATTTGACGCCATATCCCACTTTGAGGAGTTTGCTTATAAAACGCTGTTTTTTTTTTGTTGTTTTTTGAAGAACCAAATGCATTTCTAGGACTGTCCAGCAGGGGTCGCTCCAGGCTCACCTCCATGCCCTGCACCTTCAGCTTCATGTGATCTTCTCTAGTGGTCTTCCCGTCCTTCCTCTTCTTCCAGCAGTACCCATCCTTTCTGTACTTCACCTTCTTTCTGTTGTACAGTATGATAGAGCCATTGAGCGGCCTGGAGAGGGAAGAAAAAGGGGAGGTTTAGGTATTGAGTCCAACAAAGACTCGCGTCAGCACACAGCATATGCAGTCCCTGTGAAAATAAATAAAGATGGGGCATCGTGATACCTTTCAGTGCTTCCTGTGAACGAATCACACTGGTCCCAATTTAGGAAATGATTTGATTATTTTTTTACCCCAGAAACAATCTGATGATTGGTTCTGAGATTGAAAAAAAGTTACCGTTTTACGAATGCAGAACGGCCAATCCAACGTCTCTGGGGGTAGCACCATAAAGGGAACTTCATCACAAAACACCGCCCATAAGACACAGCATGGCCTTCAGCCCGATAAATACAGTATAAATACCGCATTACCTGTCCACTTACACTGACGCAGCATGCAAGTTTCCCCTGGGGCAAAGCGGGGCCAGGGGCGGAGGGAAGGCGGGGTGGGGGTTACCTGGTCTTGAGCGTGCAGGAAAGCCACTCCTCGTGTCTGTCGAACGAGATCAGGTAGGACGCGATCTCCTGCAAAGCAAAGACATCTGTCCCCGACTGCAGCATGGACCGACTGCCTAGCCGAGAAGCTCATCCCCGCGGGAAACCGAACCCTAACGGCCTCTGGGACTCGATCACCTTCTTTATACACACAATCATGAAATAAAGCAAAGGGAAGCGTTTGGCACCTGTACAGGGGCTGTACACCTGCCCTGCTATCCTCCGTCACCCTCACTGTTTTACACTTCCCCACCCGCCTGGATTGGGGCGTAAGCTTAACCTCTACCCGCTCACTTCATTGGTGTTCCAACGCTGTCTCTCCTTGGGCAGGGTGGAGGTGCAGGGTAGGCACTCCAGCAGCTTGTTTGGCAAAAACACCTTCATCTGACTGTTATTCTCTGGAGAGAGCGAGAACAACGCGGTCCTGTTTAACACGGCTTCCCTAAAACACCAGCATACTCCTTTCCAACAGGTTACGAACGAACGATCTCTCTCACTCACCAGACTCGGTTGTACTCTCCTTGTTGCTCATGGTGAAGCTGCAGCAGTGAAGCACAGCTCCTCCGGCCAGCAGGGGGCGCTTACACACTCCACGGTGGTCCACACACTGACACTGTCAGACACACACAAACTCTCATGAGCACACGGTGACATTGAGTGATAGGTCAGTTTCACTTACTGTACACCGTGACTAAGATGCGCCCTTATATAGTGCCACACCCTCCATGTAACTCTGTTGTAGAACTCATCATTAGGAGGCTGTGGTATTCAACAGGATTAGACAACTCCAGTCCGAGAGCTACAGTATCTGCAGGTTTTTGAGCTATACCACCCCATTCACATCCGATTTTTACCTGGAAACTCCAATGAATTATTTAATTGAAATGATCTTAGAGTCATGGTCCATTTCTGACTTGATCTGTAGCAACTGCATACAACGTTTGTGAACAACGAGACAGACAATAGATGGTGGAGATGGTTTACACACGTAAAAAATAAAGAAAAATAAACTAACTCTCACTTCTGCCTCTGTTTATGCATGATTCCCCCCTCCCTTCCCCATTTTCTCTTCTAACCCTGTTGCCTAGATACCACATTGGTAGGAACCGGATCTGTGGATCCTCTCCCATGTCTTTGTGAGACAGTGAGAAAGAGGTGATGAAAAATTATGCAGGGAGAAACTGGAAAAAATGAAAAACGAGAGAAAAAAGTAATTGCATAACTGGGCAAAATCACGGCAAGCGCCCGCCAGAGAGATGTTTACGTGCCACTGCCATCAAAACGCGATAAAATGTTCTCAGAAAAAAGGGTATATACTCAAATAATGGATTATATTCCCTGTTAAATCAATCTGCCTTTTAGACAGAAAACGGCCAGTATTATATGGAAAGTACAACTTAGCATACATGAATTCTTTACTCAAATCTGTGCCATTTTAGATTTTAAATGATTGTCCTTTTAGTACACCACTATCCTTAAAAGGTGTACCTAGGAGAGCTAATTTATAAACACAACTCCGAACACAGCTGGGAGTGCAGACTGCAGGTGAAATCAAAAACCTCATTCATCAGTACCATCTCTGTCACATACAAACTGGGCTCAGAGGTCTCATTCATCTCCACCATCTCTGTCACATACAAACTGGGCTCAGAGGTCTCATTCATCTCCACCATGTCTGTTACATACAAACTGGGTACATAATTCTCAGTCATCTCCACCCCTGATGGCAAAACACAGGTTGAAAGACTTAAAGGTTTTGCATAAGCAGAACCACAAGACATTTTACATTTTATCTTCTTAGCAGACACTTTTATCCAAAGCGATTTACATAGTTTACAATTTCTACATTCATCCACTTATACAGCTGGATATTTTTACTGAAGCCATTCAGGTTAGGTACCTTTCTCAAATGCACAACAGCAGGGGTGGGACTTGAACCAACCTGTTGGTCACAAGCCAGTCACCTTAACCACCAGCTGCCCCATACATAATGTGTGCCGGGAGGCTGTTGTTTAATTCAGAGTCATGTAGAAGAGGAATTTAAAAATGCATTACCACGAACAGTCATTAAATAAATAATACAAACACTTTCCCAAAGATGCATTTTTGTGTAGCTCTGTATGTAGTACCAGACAAACTCACTGGCTGGACCACATTTGACAGTCAAATTGCAAATGAGAATGAGGATAAGCACCGGCGGAGATGCCCAACACAGATATGAGGCAGGCAAGCTGGGGCTGGGGAAACTTGTGGGTCTTTATTACAGAAGCTGATGGTACAGACCGAGGCAGAGCGATCCAACACGGGGGGGGAACGGGGACGTGCAGCAGATCCTCACTCACAACCTCCCTACTTTTCAACCTCCCTCTGGGCAATTTTACACTAATTTGCATGTGAGGGTTGAAAAGAAAGATGAGGGAAGAACAGACGGATGGGGCCAGAGAGCAGGAGAAAGTGAAAGAGCGAGAGAGAGCACCGGTGTATCCTAGATACAATGCACAATGCGGACACATAGGATTGCTTTACTAGGTGAACCTGAAACTCAACCTCACTGACGTCACCTCCAGGTAGAGTGTCGCTAAATGCACAACTGTGACATGTGACGCGAAGACCAGCCCTATTGCCTGGGCTTGTTTCACACCGAAGCCCACTCAGCCTCCACGGCGACGGCGTGGCAGATCAAGCACAATAACGGGACGCATGGCGCCAGTCAAACGCCGTCTCAGAAACCCAAAGTACCATCCCAGCCTACTCGTGTTAATTATTCATCCTTACACTGTTAAAAGCTGTTGCATCTCCCGTCCCCAGTCCCCCCCAGAGCCCAATTAATAAACAGTGCCTGCTCTGCTCCTCAACACGCATTGCACGAAACAGTGTTTTACAGCCATCTACTCTGACCAACTTGCATGGAAATATAAACTCCTGAGGTTAGTGTCACTGTTTAGGCATATGGCCTAAAACTGGTTAAAACAATCCGGGTCCAGGAGACAAAGCAAAACCTGCGTTTTCTTTTCCCAAAATCCCCCAGCTACCAAACCTCACCTGAACAGTTATTTTCCTCATAAGTTCACGGGGCTGGCTGTGAGATATCTGTGACTGCGGCTCCAGCAAATTCCACCGTGAATTAATTAGGCTAACAATAGTCGGCCATTACGGAAAGGTGGATATAAATATAAAATATTTTGTTCTCCTGTGCAATTAAAAACAAATCGCAAAAGCAACCCCACCAACCTGTATTGCCAATAACACAACCACCAGCCAGGACTGAACACAGCTATACATCATATAAACAAATTGGTCTGCAGTAACACAAGTCTGAGGCTTACGTAGCGGGTAAGCATTTGTAGGCCCTTATGACTAAAGTAGCCTAGACAACCATAGTAGCCCTCCATCAGCACAAAATGAAACAAACAGTATGGTTCTGCGGGGGACACTGTAAGAGGTGTACATTACTCTGGACAGGAGTGTTCTCATTGCAGCTAAATTTGAAAAGAATAATAAGCTTGACCGCTGGTCTAAATCTCCAGTCGTTTGCCACCAGAGAGGCATCATCATCATAGTTCCAGCCAGCCAGTGGTAAGCTGTGAAACTTAGGCTGATGGACCCTAACCCTGGAGGGCCACAACCACGCATGTTTCACAGCTCTGTCTGAAATCGGCAACTGACTTCTTTTTGACCTAGGCCACAAATTAGATTTTCCCATTAAACACCCCTTATCCCCCATGTCTAAGCAACAATGGGTCTTTTTGGCAGTCAAGGAACTGAACTCCATACCAGTAGATCGCAGTTTGAAGGGGCCCAGCTATCCTTGAGCGAAGTACCTGGAGTGAGGAGCTTCAATAAACACTGAGCATTATTAATAGACAGTGTGTAACACTGTAAGCTAGGTGTGTGGCTCAGGATGAGAGAGATCTGGCTTGATAAAGCAGGCAACTCTAACCTGAAGAATCTAGCCCTGTTTGGGAACTTACACTGGGAACTGATTTAGCTTCTAAAGAGTCACTCATGGAAGTCTGAAGACATGAATAGGTAAATGACATCAGCACATAACCAGCAGCTTTCTCAGCAAATCTACATTACGCAAAGGCAAAGCAAGGCGGATGGTGCATTACAGCTGGCTCTGTAGTCCGTTACATCTGGCTCTGTAGTCCTGTGTTGTGCTGTTGCCTTCATTATTTGGATGATAAGCAACCTGTGTTACGGCTTGACCATGAAAGTGGCTTGATAGAAGTAATTGAATGACTTAATTAGGCATTAAGGAGCACCGGTTTCTTAAACCCCGATGTGTGTGTGTGTGTGTGTGTGTGTGTGTGTGTGTGTGTGTGACTGTGTGCGTGTACGCTGTGTTGTTTGTTGCATGGTTGGGAGCACTCAAAGCCCCGGGCCTCGCTGCTTGAGTTGACACAGCGCAGGCCCGAGAAAGCCATCTGACGCCGAAGTCTACACCATTTGATCACACTCCCATAGCCCCGCTGCGCCGTTAATAATTCAAAGTACGACATGATACACATTACCACCACGGAACACTGACAAGCACACAGCGGTCCATCAAAGCGAAGCGGTCGTCACCGTGCCAGATCCCAACCTTTCCAAATTCGTGTGCCTCCTGTCTGCAGTTAGGCACACCCAGCCAGAAGCACTCAATACATCCAAAGGGTTTGGACTCGAACCTAAGGTTCCATTCCATTCCATTCCTTGAGCTGCTGCAGCCTTCAGTGAGATACTTCAGCTGATTTAATTACAGTGACTATCCAGTAGAAGCAACACATTTGTTCTATATATATAACATATGTAAATTTATTTGAATGGGAATGTCTGCTGCAGAGGTTCATCATTGCTTTTTCCCATTTTAAATCCAAATCTTCACGGCAACTTGTTGTCGGGCAGTTCTCTGAGAAGGGAAAACTTCCTGTCCATTCTGCAAGCCGAGGACAGTCCCTTCGATAACCAGACCGTATCCGATGAACTTCAGAGACCATTGACTACCATGCACACGCGAAAGTTTCTGGAGCTCACTTCATGGACAGGCTGACCACAAATACAGAGCTTGGGAAAAGATTAATCTACGCTGACAATTACATCAGGCGCTTGTATTAAAATTTGCTTTGCACATTACTGACCAATTGGCTCACCCTCCAATTATTTAACCTGGGGAAAGATCACAATTTCAAGGCTTTGCGTCTCCCCAGTTCATATTTAAGCAAATCTGCTCTGCTGTTCACTTACATTAAATGCTGGCCAGATTAAGTTCCTCTGGCCGGGCCAATGTGGCTTGCTCACTCACCATTTAAAGTCATGGCAAGACGATGTTATGCCAGTTGTAATCAAAACAAACAAAAAGGTCAAAGGCTTAGCTATGCATTAACTCTGAGATCTACATTTTAAATGTGATTCTTTTCACTACTTGTGTCAGCAGTTGACCTTATTAGCCAGTTAATTGTACACTCCTATATTGGTACGATTAATGAAATGGTATTAGTTCAAAAGTCAATAAAAAAAATGTTTTTAAAACACCTACCATAATTCCTCAACAAGCCATGGAATGCATAGAATATGTATGTTTTTACCGCATGGTCATATGACAAATTACCTTTGGTATGAAGAAGAAAAGGGGAAAAAAAAGCAATGTCCCACTAATGCGGTTTTTGTCTTCCCAACTGCTGTCTGTTGTTCAACAGGGATTACAACAGGTAGCATTGAGCTGGGTTTTCATGAATAACGCCACTGTCTGAATACAACGAGGTCAACAGAGGCATGCCTTCTCTTGCTCGGGAACACAATAGCAATGCCTGTCCAGAGATTTAAACCTGTTTTTTGCTGTTCCTGAAAAACTACACTGCTTGCAAAACAGTTGCTCTGGCTACATTCCAAGCACAAAGATATAAAAACATGTCCAAGAAGAATTTCCCGAATGACATTAATCACCTATTTAAGTTACTCGCATTCGTCATTAAAGGGCTAACGAAGTGCCAACGGCGTGGCTAATTAGCATAGTCCATACTTCATTAATTCCATTTGCGCGAATACTGGTGAAGAGAAAACAGGATACCATGCTTCTTGGTTACACATTACTTATGCCTAAACGCTATGTTTTAAATAATCTAACATGAGACAACACAGAAGACATGCTTGCAAGCACTGACACGACAACAAATTAACTAGCTATAACTGAATTTTAGGAGAAACATTTGATTTTTGGCATTACCTTACGTAGTAAGCCCACTAACGGAACTAGAGCGCCAACAATCGTGGTGCCCATCTTGGTCGAACGTAAAATAACTAAACTGTCCTCAATCAATTCACTTCTGTTCATTTAGCATCTTAATTTATCCTCATCAGATAGCTGTCAAAGCATATTGACTGTATGACGGTGCCATTAAACAGGCCCGATCCAGCGCCTGTCGTGCGCTGCGCCCCTCTGCGAAAGAGTTTATCGCTGGTGGGTAGCGGATCAATTCACCAACCCCTGTCTTGGTGGATCGACACAACACATTACGCACTATCATAACATGTCAACTATCTGACAGCGATTACAGAAGCTCACATTCAGCACGTTAGATTAAAGAAACGGAAACACCCCGGCAGAGCCAGTTTAAATTAAACGTTTGTAAGTGTGATGCGAATAGAGAGATGATGGTACCCCTTGAAATTACCATATTTCAATATTTAGCTAGCAATCTGGCTAGCTGCATTTACAACATTTCACAGCTCGTCTCGGCGAGACAGTGAACATACACAACAACAAGGAAGAACACCGTCACATACAATGAACCTTCATTTGAAGAAGTATGATAATTAAACTAAAGTAAGCCCAAAGTAGAAACGCACTAGCTACAGCTAAGAAACACTGAACCCTCCCTCACCTTCCGCCTTCTTACACGCCGCCATCTTCTTCTGTAGACTGACGTCATCGCGCAGACAGGGTGACAGAAGTGAGAAAGGGGGGCGTGGAATAAAGATTGTTGGATTAGTGGAGGAGGTGAAAGTAACGAAAAGGGAAATAGACTAATCTTCTACAATAGAGAAATTAAGAAATTATTGAAGGCTTGGTAAGAAGCAAGTCATTCTAATAAGACACGTATATAATATGGTTAATGTTAGGCAAAAAGTGATCATTTAAATAGCATTACACCAGTAGGAGGAAGATATCGTTTTAAAAAGAAGACACGGACAGTTGCAACATATGGAGACGCTACGATTTGGGATGTTTAATGACTTAATACATTAATTATTCATATTTTCTCATACCCAGCACACATAGGCCTTTTCACTTAGTAAGGGAGATGGAAAAAATTTTTTTTTTTGCAATCTACCTTCTCTACTAATTTCAATTACTAATCAAGTCCAATACGCATACAAGAAACGGGTTCAGGTATCCTAAATTCAAAATGGAACATTTTTTTCTGTAGAAAAAATAGGAATATGGTGTAGGTTGTCTACTAAAAACTTTAGAAATGTCTGTTTTATGTTACTTTAATTCTTTAAAAAGACCTCCTGTGCATCGATACCATGAAATCACTACATATTTCCAAAAACGATAATACGATCCAATTACTTGGCCAATTTTACCCAGATTTAAATCCGAAATTTCAATACATTTTATAATCAGCAAATATTTCTTAAACGAATATATTTTTCGGTTGAACAGACGAAGTCAGTTGTCTACCCTCAAGTCTTTGTTAGGTGCAAATGACTGAAAATATAGACTTCAACGTTGAAAGATGTATTTTTAAGCCCACGATCATTTAGAAAATTGAATGCAATGGAGGTAATCGGTCAGTTCAAAGCAATTAAGTTTTAAACTTGACAATTTATGGATTTGGTGGGATCCTAACACCAAATTTTATATTGATTATAAACCTGCTAATACACATACACAGTGACAACCACGGGGCGTACTTGTTGCGCCCCACGCAGAGAGGAATGCACACTGGAAATGATCGAGACCACTCGTAATTCGAGTCCGCTTCTTTATTCCGCACCCCCGTGCCGTAAAACGCAACAGAAAGAATCCTCCCGGTTTGGAGTATAAAGCCACGGAAAAATACTAAATTAAATCCTCCCGGATCGGGGCAAAAAGCAAAGAACGGTACTTCCTCCCGGATCGGGGCAATTAGTCATAGGAGTCTCGTCTTCCTCGTTCGGGTTCTCGGGACTCACCTCCCCCCGTTTCCTGGCCGGAGCTGTAAAGACAGAGCACACGTTTCTCCCGATCGGCATCCGCTACTTTCGGTTTGTGCTCACCTGTAGCTTCCCTGGTGCCGATCTCTTCTCCTTGTGTCTGCCAGCTTTTATTCTTTCCCTCCCCAATCAGCCGATGCGTTTCAGCTGTGCCGGTGATTGCTGGGGAAGGAACGTACCGTCGCTCAAGAGCCTGCCTCCGTGCTTGAGGGGGAAGCGGCTTCTGCCGCATCTGCCATCCGTAAGCCCCAGGGTTGCCACACACCCCCTCCCCCAGATGCAGGCCGGGGTCCCCCTGGACAGGCCACAGGCAGGAGTCGCGTCTTGACAGGGGGGCAGCGGTGTTCGCTGGGGCCTTGCCCCGGTGGTGCTCCACCCCGAGGTCACCCAGCGACTTGAGGTCCCGGTCCCAAGGCTCGCTCTTGGTCTCCAATTGGGCTTGGTAGGCGGGCCACGGTTGCTCCCACTGGGCCGCCAGCTCCCCTCTCTCGTCATGTGCAGCTCTCCATATGGCAGCGCGTGGCCCTTGGGGCTTGGGCCCCTGGGGTCAGCATCCCACTCTGGGCTTCTCACCTCGGGGTACCAGCGCCGTGGCTGGTTGGCTGCTCGCTGGCCTTGCTGGCGTCCCCTTGCTCTGTGTCCGAGCTGTTCTCCACACCTTCACTGCCCTCTGGGTTCTCGTCTTCATGGGAACCTTCGTTATTGTCATCAGCAACTGAAGCAGTGTAGGCCAGACTTTCTCTCTGGGACACATCCCATTTTGTCCTTGAACGGCGGGGGTCCCGTTTGCACCGCCTCTTGTAGTTGAAGTAGAAGTTCTTGCACCGTCCACGCTTAGACTTCTCAAGTTCATGCACCCTTTTTCCCCACCATCATCTTTTGAGTTGACCAGGTCTTCCATTTCTTCATGTAGTGCCTTGGTGGCTCTCTCCAGCTCCTCACAGGAATCCTGAGCTCCCTCCAAGGGCCGAGCCAGGGACAGCCCCTGCCCGGTCATGCTCATCGGCATACCTGTTGGAGATGCTCTTCTCTTCGGCAAGTACCTGGTCAAATTTCTTCGGCTTCTTCTCCCATTTGGATACCAACTGCCTCTGGTTATCCCGGTCTACCCGCAGGTCCTCCAGCGCTTGCTGCAGG
>JAOVYW010003069.1:0-14427 GCA_025775045.1 Hiodon tergisus | reverse complement strand
GGGGTGTTAATCCAAACTTGAATATATTCTCTTGATTATTGGCAATAAACACTACGGGCCATTTAATAAATAATTTTTAATGAGCAGCAATATTACACAAATTAAATAAAAATACAAAAAAATAATATGTTCTACTTTAATGTTTTCTTAAAACGATGTAAAAAATTTGTTTTATATAGGCTTTAGAATGGCAGAAAAAGCAAAATAACGCAACATTGTGCAAAAGTATGGGTTTGAAAGGTATGGTGGCTATTCATTGTTTTTTATAACAATCGGAAATCATGATAGAAGGACAAAAACAGGCTCCACTATCTGAGGCGTCTCGCCCGAATTGTTGTAGCATCGTTTTATGGCCGCTATCTGGTAGGCAGGGAGACCTCGGAATGGAACAAATATGGGTATAAATCTAAGTTCAGAAAATCCGCTCCTCGCGAGTAATCTGCGAACAAATGTTGAAAAGAAAATGGGTATCCAAGATCACTGATATTCTGGCAAAATAAACAGTTATTGAGGGTTTTCTGATACTCTTCCTCCCCCTGTGTTTGGTTTACAACCGTTTAATTCTTAACCTTCAATGTATACCCTATAAAGTTTTATTGCAGTCATATTATTTTATAACAGCACATCGTAGTGAATTTGCTTTACCCCTTTGTGACAATCGACAGCTCGTCCACCCGAATCCATTTTTTCTATTTTCTTCCTTTGACAAAAACAAAAACAAACTTGCGTACTGCACTTCACTTCCTAAAATTTCTTCGCTACTTAAAAATCGTTTTTTTTTTAAGTAAAAAAACTTACGTTTTTAGAATGAATAATGTAATAATTAACGTCGAGCTTAATTTAGTTGGGTAATAATCCCACTTGGTTCTTTTCTACATATTGTCAACATTTTTAAACATAAAACGTTAAATACTAACAATATAGCCCGTTTTTCATACATAAGACTACTGTCAAAATTTTTAGAAGACACCAATGGTAACGTAATTCCATTCGTACGGTTACATATAAACCCTACAAACTGCATCCAATTGGCTTTAATAAGAGCCATAATATGCCCAATGATAAAGGATGCTAATTTTTTGATAAAACTAATAAACGTGTTTGTTAGAGGTAAGTAACATTCTAATATTTACTGGCCAACCCGGTTTGTCAATGGATAGGGTAACTCCGGCTCATTAAAATAGGTGAGAGATGTAATGCACTAAAGTGATTCTCAATGTGTGTTGTTTGTTAAAATAAAATAAAAACTGACTTTAACCTGTTTAACAATACTACCAGGGGCGAACTGGCAACAAAAAGCAGCCCGCCCGGGAATTTGATGTCATGCGGCCCCAATTTCATACACCAAATTCGTACTGACACATATTTCTATATATAAATGCTGGGTTTGGGGGAAAAAGACCGGCCCTCACAAGACCGTTCACCGGGAAAATTCCCGAACTTTCCAATGGTCAGTCCGCGCCTGAATGCTACATTGGAGGGATCTCGGACTTCCTAGTGAATCCCAAACCACAACATTTCTCTAACAAGAATTTCTAAGCAGCTAGGCCTAACGGTTTTTATAAAGTTTGAAATCCCATTTGCAAACACAGCATAAATACATATTTCCATTTCGATATGTATATCAAAAAGCCATTACTTCCGTAAACCAAAACGTTGGTCTTTTTACGTTGGTGCTAGGTATATATTCTTATATTCCTTTCAAAACGTTTCTCTTCCAGGACAGCAAAAGAGATAAAAGTATTCAGAATTGTATAGCTGCTACCAGGTTGCTACTTCATTACAAAAGAATGACTCATTTATCTATAATAATTTAGATTCAACAGTCTTCACAGCAAAATAAAATATTTTGTTCAAGCAAGCTTTATCAATTATAGTAAAAATAAGCAAGTATACACTTTTGTGGAAAACATCTGATTTAACAGGCTCGTACGAATACTATCATTTTGTGTGGAATTGTTTCTTACAAAGCACGTAAAAAAATACGTGCTCAGTTTGATCTCAAGGAAAAATATCAACAATAGTAATGACAGTAATAAGAACCACAACAACCACGATATACGGGTTCTATCCGACTATTATTACGTGTAAACATGACTTGATAGAAATTCGAAAATCATCAAGTTACAGATAGTTTTCTTCAAAATGCCATTAAAACGAATGTATCAAAACAATTAAATGCTCCATGGAATACAAAAAAATGTGTACACAAGGCAATTCAGACTACAAAACTTGCCTACGGTTGTAAGAATGCAAAGTTTTAAACTAGCAGCCATATCGATTTCGTTTTTTATTTATTTTATGTTCGTTTCTTCACCAAAATAAGTTCTCGCGAAGTGGCCCGTGAACTTCTTGTTTATTTCGATGCATCGTCTTAATGTTTTTGAACCTTACTTTTATACAGTGTCTGTTACTATCGATAAGACAGTCAATTGTATATAATTGAGTTGACTAAATTAAACTGGTTTAGACAGTTAACAATGTAGCTCGTTTCGTTTGACTGAGTTAAAATTCTCCCGAGTTATCTGCCAGTGTATGTTTTCTGCTAAATGAAGCCATCTGAGACATTAAGCATGTACTATGTATAATTGCTTGAACACTGTTTGAAGGATATTCATTACTTATAGTTGCAACCAGCAACAGGCCCGTCGAATATAATTCATGTTTAACTTGCTCTGTATCATTCACATCTTAAGCATGAAGCCCTAAACCACAAAGCTGTAAGTCAGACATGAAAATGAAAGTGTTCATTTCTGATGAAAAATAACTAACTTATCTGGTAGTTTTCAAGACGTTGACTACATTTTCGTTTTCAAAAAATCACATGACTCCAAACGCCACAATGATTGGATATTGTATTAAACCAGTTCACGCAGTAGAAGATATTACGTGCTATGTCGCAAATAAATTGCATATCTAATACAGTCGGCATAGAAGGACTTAATCTAGAGTGGACTCTGAAAGTTACTTCTAAATGGCTTCCTGTAACGTGGATTTGGGATAAGAAACGCGCTGTATCTATTAAAAAATAGGTTTTCTCAATTTTCGTCCAGTCTTCTATCGGCTAATCTTTAACTTTTCGTTTTATTCGTCTATTCTGGAACAATTGTTTTTCACCAGCCTCTGTCGGATTCCCGCGTGAGGTATATGTTAGGCAGAAACTCAATATCAAGCTCCAGGATTTGATATTTTCCGAAAATAAGGAGCATACAACCAGTTGACGAGTAGTCTGCAAAAATATTATGTAAATCGTCAAACATGCAGTATTAGTCCTTAAACGTAAATGTGTAAATTTAGATTATAAAATATAAACTGTCAAGTAAATTTACAGACAAGTAAAGTGACGTTAATGTTAACTAAATGCATATTCTTAAACGAATTTCCAAACTTTAAGCAATTTCAAAATGAAATTATTACTTTCACAAATAAATGCAGCGGCAGTTATCTATAAATGCGTAAATTATGATAGGCCCTCAATAGCGTTTACAGTGATAGACCACTGCAGTTTAAAATATATTGAACTTTTAATTGTTAGGAGTAGCTAAACGAAAGAATCAACCGGAATAAAATGGTCGAATACAAAAGTACACACATAACATGGTACATATCAAGCAGCGGCATTCCATATGTTGAATTTATATTACAAACGTAAAAACAGTTTAATACAACATCGCATTAGTCAAAGGGTTATTTTTACGTCCACGAAATTGTGCGTCGTGTAGGTCTGTGGCTTGCTCCTCGTTATTTTTTAACGCAGTTAAGACTTTTTACGTCGGTCTTTTATAACGTATTCTCTCCTTTAATAACTTTATTTGATCGGGACCTTTGTCTTCGCTGCCTTCACAAATATCCTTATTGTTCTCGTAAACCCCTTATTTGGAAATAATCTCCCTTATAGGACTCGGCTCCAAATTATACCCAACTGCTCCAGTCTTGAGGGACTGTCCGATATGTCCGTCAGGGGCTCTCGTTTTACCTGGCTATGTCCGCTGATAGACTCAGACCTGGAAAGGATCGAGCAAGGGCGAACGCAAATAGCATCCGGTGAAGTTATAGGTTGAGTCGGGACATAAGCATGATAGACTATGAGTCATAGGATGCATTGAAATAGACCGGAAGCCGCAAGAGGAAACTCTAGATGTTCACTGTATCTTCCCATCTGTTTGGAATTTGAGTACTGTACATCGGTGAACATTTCTGAAATACGATCTTCGTTTTCATGACTAATCCGAGAACTCGACATTTTCAGACCATATATAAAAAAATACGGTTCATGTAAGAAATAGCAAGATTTGCACTCCTCTCGACTTCCAAGCCAACAGCTACTGTGCCGTGGGCTTCTAAAGAAGTAGTTGGTCAGATTCTATTGCATGGCTTGCTAAAGCGTCAATGATGCATAAATCAATCCACGTAGGCAGGTGGTGTGCGTAGCTCTTTTTGAATAATATACAATGATAAAATTGAGTTCAGAATGATAAATTTGTAATATATATGTTGATGAAACTGATGACTCCGTTTACATTTAAATGTTTAATAAAAGGGTTAACAGCAATGTATAAGGAGATGAAAGGGTATATAATCAAATAAACGGCCATTTTCTTTACAAGCTTATCAAACACTTCTTCAAAGTCTCCCGCTATTTATAGAAGAAAGTGCTAAATGCCGTTTTACTATGTAAATGCTATAATAAAAATACGTCAGGCAGCATTGACTTTTATAGACTTAGTGAATTGCCTGCGGTGAATCTCGTAAAACGCGCAACTGAAGCATTCCTTCTTCACTATAAAATCACACTTGCAAAAGTAAACAAGACAAGTCAAAATGTTGCAAAATTTTAAAGGAACAAGAAAAATAATTATCAAACAAATATCGTTGTATTGATTTTAGATATATCATGGCATTTCTGAATCTTTCGTAGTCAAATGTGAATGACAGGCAAGCGATTATAGCGCCGCAATCAACATGTAAAAGTAAATCCCTTAAATTTGTACTACTTCAATTTAAGCGTCTGTGATACAAGAAACAACCATTCACCGAGTGCTTCTGCATAAACCACAAGACTAACAAAGCGATATGTTGCATGATCCAAACCGCATTTCGCTGCTACAATCCACTGTCTCCATAATTTCCCTAATTACACTAAACCGAAAAGCATAAATGCATTTCATCCAGCCTTTGCCAGATTTAAATTATCACTGAATAATATTATCTAGTGGGCTGGCCCAAAACTCACATACATTTCCAGGAACTGCTCAATGAAGAAATCGTTTTTGCTGGCCTCTCTTTTATGTGGATGCAAGTTAACACTTGAGGACAAAGGATGTCTTTAGGTGGAGTGATATTATTTAAATTAAGTAGAAGGTCTGTGCATGTTCTGTGTCTATATATTGTTGTTCGGTAACTTTTTGATTGGAGAATAACGTCTTAGATGCGCCGTTAAAAGGGTTCCGAACTGGGGATTAATTTATTTAGAATTAAAATACTGAAAAGATACTGCATTCGCATTAAGATTGATTGCTTTGTCTGTAGCATTGCATGAGGATTATAGTTGTGTTAACTTCAAACTTATATGTGTACGGCATTTCAATTAAAAATAAATTATATCATATGATACAACACATTCTTTCCAAAGTTGGTTATGATCGCTGTTGTCAAATTTGTCAGATGAATGGTTACAACGTTTCATAAACAAACATACCAAACAGAAAAGGTCTGTTAGCTAATATTTGTGTCCATATCGGATTCCATTGTACAGTCCTAACAATTGAAATTATAGCATATAGTTTACACAACTTGTATTTTAAATGTATTTATCTATTCTGCCCGACAAAAAAAAATCTTAAACATTGGGGTCCTTCATTAATTAAGTGTATATTGTATTTTCTTAGTAATTGTTATATTTATTTAATCCATTTCGATTATTTTTTTACTACGCAAAGTACGCGACAGTTAAGGTTTCAAAGGCGACGATTTTTAATTCAGCTGCCATTGGAGAAAGCTTAGCAGTGACATATTCTGGCAGCCCGAAAAGTCGTTGCGTTGTTAAGAAATAATAAAGAAAGAGTACAAGGACAATTCCCAACGAATTCAAGGAATTCGGAGCAGCTACTTGCTGGTACGGTGATACATCACGATCTTCCTCATTTGCAGGCTGAATTGCAACATAATTATTTGCTTGCGGAACACAGTTATATCCCGGTTTTAGAACTGTATTAGGGATTAAACTGTTGTTTTACCATGCATGAGTTTGACTTTCATATAGCAATCCATGTATGCCCAAGAGAGAAAATTCTCAATTAAGCTACCGATACAATAGCCTACTCAACCAAGTGCAAAAAAACCACAAAACGGTCGAGCAGGCCTGGTTCTGGACTACGAAGATTGAGGGGGCTTTGGGAAATGTTTTAGGGGCAGGATTATTTTCTACCCATTATATAGTATGTGATGTATAATATAGGGCTATTAGCAGCTTTACCCTTATTCCTTTAAGTCTTGTCTACTGTGTATAACAAATACAACATTTTATCTTTCATTCAGCCCACCCCCATGGGGAGGAAAGTATTTAAATGAAGCTTAAAAGGAAATTAATATTTTCTGATCATTTAAAGAATGAAAGGATATTTTAATTGTTTATAACAATTTTTTTTAACCCACCTCCACCCCTTCTCTTTGAAGGACAATGTTACTATTTTGGCCAATTTTATCTTAAATGCTTTATACATTTGACAAATTAGACATGAAACCATGTCTTTATAAATTTTAGAACCTTGTCAATATTTGTACCTGCCACCACCCCACTTAGGAGGACATTGTATCTTTTTATACTTATATTTTATATTTATACATTAACATTATTTTTTTTTCCTTTTTTCTTTGAGATTCTCCTTTAACCATTCCTAAACATACTCAACATAAGCCTGTAGAAAAAATACTTTAACTGTCTCACAGCATCATTACAACAAACAAACATATTCATATTAAGGCCTTGTGTTATTGACTTTTCATGGAGTAAATTGTACACACACAAAAAAAAAATCATATGTGGCAAAAGCAGCCATTATCTCACAACATCAATCTTCTCTTTGTTTTTGCAAAAACCCCAACAAACACATCCATATCAAGGCCAATTGTTATTGATTTCTCATGGGCCAAAATGACCAAATTATTTTTCCTATCATGTAGCATAGTGTGACGGAAGGGGGTTACAAAGTAGAGAATTAATTCTCACAAGAGGATACCCCAATAACTAATGCAGTCACATAAAGTAAATCCAGCACTGGGGATGCTTTCTATTATCCCTGCACATGTTAACACACTGTTGAAAGATCCACATTACTGGAGAATTTTTAAAGCAGCATGGGTTTGGCAACTTGAATTTAATTTATCATACTGTCACTTGGTTCAGTACCTGCCAGCCTCTGTAGGGGGTGCAACATCTAAAAATCCTATAAATCGAAATCTAAAAAAGAACTACATTGGGGAAGTAGACAATTAACTGCCTTCATCAGATCGATATTTCTCCTTGAAAATCTGTTTTCCTTTTCATCAATGGCTCTATCCAGAATATTTGGAAATGTTATCTTGATGACTGACTGGGGGTATTTTGTAAACGGTATTGGCTAGACGCATGCTTTTGAAATCCCTTACCCTTTTCTAGTGCATTTTTCTAATTTCTAATTACATCTCTATCATTAGTGCTTCCAAATTTGCGACAGGGGAAGCAAAAGCATGCGTCCAGGTTGACTGAATACTCCAGCCATGGTCTTTCACGAAACCAGCTCGGATTGGATGATTTAAGAATGGGCTGCGAGGGTGCACTTGTGTTCTGCCCATGGCTAGCATCCAAGTTCCCTGAACAGCTATGTCAGTTTGGTAATACCAGCAAGTGTGAAGACAAGCTAGCAGCCGAACGCGATGTGCTGGGGCGAGAAGCAGGTGCACCACTTACGCTCAAACAATCCGAAACATCAGCAGAGATGCTACGTGGCTTTTGGACCAGAAATTAGTACATATTCCTAATGGATTATCTATGCTAGCAAATCACTTATAACCAAACTCAATCAGTCAACACACACAGCAAGCAATCTAGTAGCTAGCTAGACACATATGTGTGGCAGAATTGCCCAAGTCAAAAACTCTCAAAAGCCTCGTCCTGTAACTGTACACAATCAACCATCACCGCCCCACAAAAATAATGCCCCCTAAAAAAGTAAAAATTTAATAAAATATAAAACACCAACAATTAAGGTCTAAAGCTGATGTATACGTTTCGAGATGAAAGACCAGTGAAACTAACAACGGATCAGGCAGGCAGACTAGCATGCACGCTAGTCTCGGAGTTTTATATCGTCGAACTAGCCAATCAGAAATTAGGAAAATATATCCTAATATATATTTTAAAATTAAATTTGATTGGTCAGCGAGTGAAAAAAGCGATTTTTCTTATGTTTAAAGAAAAAACAATTTTCTCCACACCTATCGGTTTGTAATTTGTCACTTTGCCATTCAAGCTGCATGAGGCTCCCACCACCTTCCAGAGGCTCATGACCGGCTGCTCTAACTGCACTGCGAGTCTGCCACTGCAGATGCCAGTCTTGACAACATTATTATTAGTAATTATTGGGACTGGCATGTGCATCATTTATGGGTCTTCCTGGGTGCTTTGAGGGGTGTGGGGTTCACAACAGTGAGTGTGCAGATGGGCAGAGGGAGGTATGATATCTGGGCTTCCTCTTATATAGGGGACAAAATCAAGAAAACAGTGGCTATTTATGCCGTACCCCACCTATGTCAAAGAAACTGCTTCTTAATTCAAAAATGTAATCTTACTTTTCAACCAGTATTAACAAAATTATGTGTACTTTGATAGTACTCTTTCAAAGGCCTATGAAGAGCAAGCTAGACATGAAGGAAAGTTTGTTATGATGTGATTGGCCCTTCCATTTTTTTAAAATCAAATTTAATTGGTAAATAAAGGATCATTGTCAGACCTAGAACTTATTATTACATAATTTTTTCTATGAAAAATTTATCCAGAAAGTAACATTGTGCAATCTTGATATGGGGAGATATTAGATTTACTGTTGACATATGGGAGTATTTTTTATTGGGGATATTTTATTATTACTATATACTATTGCTTTCTATAATTTTTTGCTATTATGTATTTTTATATTCCGAAAATGAATACATCAATGTTTTATGGAAAAAGGGAAGAAAGACAGAATTAGCTATTCCTACTGATGACAGTGAAGAAGTGATGAGGATGATGGTGATTATGTCCCTGTCGATGGAACTAGTGACAGCAAAAGTGAGGACAAGGATGATGCGGAATATATAGAGCTAAATAACATAGGTATTATAAAAAATATTTAGCAATAATTTATCATACATCATTTCAATCATCACGTCAGTTTTTATCTTTATGGTTTGTTACTGATATATTTTCAATATTTTATATATTCTAGATATTCCACAGGAGCAGATAGAAAGCTATCCTGATGAACAGGGCCCTTCAAATGAAAAAGCTCTGCCGACAAAAAATAAACCTGCGAGAAATCTGAAATAGTGTAACATTAGGACTATTCCTGCTTGTCCCCAGTGGAAAGGCTGCCTACTAGATGTCACTGAAGTGCAAGAGCCAATAGACTATTTTAGAAAATTGCTGAAACATACCACAGTACAATATATAGTGGAGCAAACAAACCTATTCTCAGTTCAGTGTGACCCAAGTAAGCCACTAAATATAAGCAATGAAGAGCTGGAAAAGTTTATTGGAATATGTTTTTACATGTCTATGTTTGGTCTTCCCCGATCACGTATGTACTGTCGAGTTGATAGCGTGGCTAATACAATGTCAGTCTTGCGTAGGGAAGCTATCAAATGCTTCCTCCACTTGAGCAGTTATGATAAACAAGTTCCAGTTGAATACCTTGGTCAGGACAGGCTTATCATGATTCGTCCACTGATAACAGCTCTTCTAGAGAGCTTCTGATGGATGAAAAACTTTGTGTGGATGAGTAAATGGTCCCATTCAAAGGAAAGAGGTCAATCAAACAGTGCAATCCTAAAAAACCAAAACGCTGGGGATACAAAATATTTGTTCTCTCAGATAGCAATGGTTTACAACTTTAATATTTACAGTAGTCCAATTCTACAAAGTCCTCAAGCTTGTGTCAATAGTACCACAGAACCTTTCCCACAAGATCTACTTCCACAATTGGTTTTGTAGTGAAGTTTTGCAAATGGAACTCGAGAAGAGAAAAATTAACAGTGGGGACTGTCCAATACAATCGCAATTGGGTGGATGTTCATTCATGTCAGACAGTGAGATGAAAAAAAAGGGAGGGGAACCTTTCAAGAGAAAGAAACAACTGTCAATGGCGTAAACCTCAGGGCATTAAAATGGCAATCATGCAGTGACTCTGCTCAGTACGTTTGCTGCTGCCAACCCAATGTCTGCTGGTGATAGATTGGATAGGAAGTTGTTCAAGTGACCTGCCCTAGTGTTGTTCTGGCTTATAACAAATTAATGGGTGGGGTGGACCTTCTGGATTCTCTTATTTAATTGTACAGGACGAAGATTAGATCCAGGAAATGGTATCATCGGTTACTCTTCCACATGCTAGACCTGACTGTTGCAGAGGCATGAAAAAGAGCGAAGAGGGCCTGCAGCCCCAGTGTCCTGTACATCAGTTTGACAGGACAACACTGGACACTGGCCTGTATTTGCTGAAGCAAGAGGCAGATGCAAAAATCCAGGCTGCAAAGGGCTTATTAAAGGTACAGTGTCAGTGCAGTTCAGTGCAAATGGAGCAAAACTGTACCTCTGTTTCTCTGCAGAAAAGAACTGTTTTATGGATTTTCACATGCAGTAGTCTGTACCAAATATGTGCAGAATAATTGTTAATTGTTTATCATTCATTCTGTTAATACTGTTCATTTTGTTACCAGAAAAAATGTATTTTATTAGAGAACGTGCAATAAAAAAATGTTTTCAATGAATTGAATTATTTTTTGTGGGCTCTTCAATTGCACAATGTAACGCACCTATCTAAAACTTACCAAAATATATTTCACAATATTTAAGTAACACTCTATTTTTACACTCTATTTTCATAATGCGTGCAATCTCTCTTTAAAAAATGGCTTAAAAGTAATTTTTCATTTTCTGCAAACGTCTAAAGATGCACTCTTCTAAAAGTGTAGCCAGTGCGATATTCCAGTAATGCTATCAACATATATGCTTTGGAGTTGTGTAAACGACATTACGATACATTATTTTCAGTTTGTTTAGTGTTCTACACTTACCATTTGTTTTAATATACGGTAGTTAATTCCAGACTGAATTATAATTTAGTATTTTCTTGTGCTATTCCTTATAATTATTACAGAGTATTCATGCCAGTTAAGGCAATGTAAGTAATTTGTATCTTTGTATCAGTTTTTCCTTCACTCCTGTCAAACTGAACTTTCATTGGGTGCATGTGAAGATGTGTTTAGCTTACAGTCAGATTTACTGTATAAGGAGAACAGTACAGTGAAATAATGGCTGTCAGTTGGTAAGGCAACAGGCAGGTAACATCAGTTCTCATACACCCAGTGGCCATTTTGTAAGGTATAACCATCTAGTACTGGGTCTGAATTATGTGGTACATGGATTCTACAAGGTGACAAAACTTTTTACAGGGACATTAGTCCATTCTGACACATTGGCATCACTCAGTTGCTGCAGATTGGCTGGCGGTACAAACATGCTACGAACAGCCCATTACATTTCACCCCAAAGATTCTCTATTGGGTTGAAGTCTGGGGACTGAAGAGGCCACTCAAGTAAACAACTGATTATCATGTTTTTGGGTAAGAATCTGAGACAATACATGACAGTATCCTGTGCATTATATTGCCTTAAGTATCCATTTGATGAAGGGAAACTGTAGCCATGAAAGGATATAAAGTACACTTCAGCAGCAATGTTCAGATAGGCTTGTGCATTCAAAAGCTGCTAAATTGGTATCAAGGGACCTGACTTGTGCCAGGAAAACATTTTGATCATTTCATGATCAAACTATTTTAAATACTAATGTCATTAAAAGTTACGTTAATTGATAATGGTTACTTATTGAAAGCTGCAGATTGTTCAACTGAAGTAGAAATATAAACCCGATGAAGGCATTGAAACGCTGAAATGCATTTTTTTTTTTTGGTTAGTTGGGGAAAAAATTTTTATTTAAACAAATACAATGAAATATAATCTCTTATAATAAGTTAACAGCGATCCAGTCAGTACATCTTCAGTGGGACTGCGGAGGGAACAAATTTTTTTGATATTATCGTGTTTTTCGTAGTACTACTACTCGGCTGGGTTCAAGCAAGTACTCAGACAACAATTCTACAGACAAACGTGCTCTTTATTTACACATGCGCTTACGACCACCTACAAAAAGGCGGAACTGGCAGTGAAAAGGACTAACGACGCGTAGGAAAACGCAGAAAGCCTTAACACAAACAAGTAAACCATCCCACGGTGAGGGAATTAAATCATAACCACAAAGACACTTGACGATACAGTTAACGAAACTAAACTACCACACATCAACATTATGTGAAACACGAAACATCGAACACATCATTTACATAATTTACAGTTCGGGAGCCGGGCTTCCCAGCAGCCCCCTCGGGGATGGTTAAACACCATCGGCGCTGCTTTCCATCCCCGTTACAATATATTATTTCCTAGGTTTAGCCAGAACCTCAGAAATAACCAAACACCGTAGTGGACAAATGTTTTTTTTTTTTTTTTTGGCAGTCTATAACCCTTAACTGTTCACTCGACTAAACGGTAGACATACTTTGCATGACTTAATATTACGCATTGGAAATTATGCATGATTGACGATTAACTGGTTAATCAACTGATCATTACAACTGATGGTATTTTTTAAGCATTACCTGAATTTTTTATTAGGTATCGATCAAGAGTTGTGGTTCACTTAATTTCAGAAAATAGTAAATTGGAAATGCGCGCCATTTAAACAGGCTGGTAAAACTAAAAGCACAATTCCTTAAAGTAGTTTAAATGTCATGGTTCAATTAATGTAATACATGAACATGCCAATAATCACATTTGTGTTATCAGATATAAAATATGTATAAAAATGTAACATAATTTAAATTAAATTAAATAAAACTTGCGACACCGCTCGGCTGAGTTGGGCTTTAACTATCGTAAAGTATGCTAGCCAAAGTGAGATGTAAAATTGCAAACGGTTGTTAAGAATGCACTCTTCATTTAATACATTTCAACCATACCATTTCAATGAATACATTATATTTATTATAAGATTTGTATTGACAACTATATTAAACGTATATTAGACCAAATCAAAGCTCAAAATAACCACATCGAGCTCCTTTCATCCTTCAGAAAAACCCCATCGCGAATGGCAGAAGAGGGGGACGTGGACTATAATCACCTGATCAAATCTGAAAATAGCTAGGGATAACACACAAGCCTC
Source organism: Hiodon tergisus (assembly GCA_025775045.1). Lineage (NCBI taxonomy): Eukaryota > Metazoa > Chordata > Actinopteri > Hiodontiformes > Hiodontidae > Hiodon > Hiodon tergisus. The sequence goes on along the minus strand of JAOVYW010003069.1, from coordinate 910 downwards.
TTATTTTATAGAGGATTACGAAGTAGTCGTAAGGCCTCCTGAACACTAAGTTAAGACAAATAAAACAAAAACCTACATGCAAAAATTTGGGGAGAAAATATTGTTTTACCGAATGTCTTACCTACTCATGGAGAGCTGTGGAGCGGTGTCTCATTTCGTTATTTATCTAATATTTGAACAATGTTCTCTTTGATCTTCATATTCCAATATAGTGAATGAAAACGAACAGGAATAATAATAACGACCACATTTAAGTTGTGACCACTTTAAAACGACCTACATTCTGCTTGTAATCAAAGTTTTGATTATGACATTTGTATTCTATGTCAACTTCCATGTTTGTAAATAAAATAAATGCATTAACACGTGAAGTGTATTCTAGACAGCGTCCATTCCTGAAAGATTTTTGTTGTAATGACTGTATGCGTGCTTGATTGTATGGCGTGTGGCACAAGATGAACTGCTACACCAGCCTCATGTTTAATAAAAAAAAAGTATTATAGGCTTTATAATTAGTTCTAATTATATTGGTTATAATTTATTTCTCAAAACCACATTTAGCATTAGGCTAATTGTTGAATATTTATTAGCTCTTTATATATTTTCTGTTTACATTTTCTATCTTTTAGGAATGACTGGTCATTAATTAGCTATGGTCATGACTATTGTTGTTATTTAGGTATGTGTTTGTTATTATATCTATTATTTGTTTCGTTGTGTGAAAGAATGAGTAATCATTTTGTGACAACCATGGGGCGTACTTGCTGCGCCGCACGCAACAGAGAGAGAGGAATGCACACTGAAAATGAGCGAGACCACTCGTAATTCGAATTCCGATCGGCATTCGCTACTTTCGGTTTGTGCTCACCTGTAGCTTCCCTGGTGCCGATCTCTTCTCCTTGTGTCTGCC
>JAOVYW010003068.1:0-14427 GCA_025775045.1 Hiodon tergisus | reverse complement strand
CCTGCCTGACTGCATTGTGCCAACTGTAAAGTTTGATGGAGGAGGGATAATGCTATTGGGTTGTTTTTCTGGGGTTGGCCTAGGCCCCTTAGTTCCAATGAAGGGAAATGTTAATGGCTCAGCTTACCAAGACATTTTGGAAAATTATATGCTTCCATCTTTGTGGAAACAGTTTGGGGAAGGCCCTTTTCTTTCCTAGCATGACTGTGCCCCAGTGCACAAAGTAAGGTCCATAAAGGCATGGTTGGCATTGACTGGCCCGCACAGAGCCCTGACCTCAACCCTATCGAACACCTTTGGGATGAACTAGAATGGAGATTGCGAGCCAGACCCTCTCATCCAACAACAGTGTCTTGCCTTACAAGTGCTCCTCTTGAAGAATGGGCAAATCTACTGTCCCTTCATCCCTATGAACACTGGCGTATATACTGTCCTAGGGTCCCTTCATCTCTGTGAATACTGCCTATCCAATGTCCCTTACACTATATGAACCATGCCTTATTTAATGTCTGACAAAGGTTGTAGTTATTTTAGTTTTGACTTCTTAGTCCTGAAAACAAGATTCAGTTTCACTTGCTTTACTCTAAATGTCGAAATCAAGCCCCTATTCTGTGGGTTGGGATAGACCTAGGAAGCTTAATATGGACTTATAGAGCGGTAAAAAGTGGTATGTGATTGAAAAGGCAAAACTATAAATTCTAGAAATTACCTGGAACATACAGTATACACTACATGCTATAATATTAAAGAAATATCTCGCAATGACCACAGAGCCTGTCTTCTCTGGTTAGCGAGAATTACCATCAGGAGAAGATAACAGCACTGGTCATGTCCGCTCATTAGCCAGGGTGTCAGGCTTTCTGCTCTGGCTGTACCTTTCCACCTACGCGTATGACCCAACCCTTTGGCTACCCATTTGTGTCGGAGATAACGATCATTACAGTAGCCTGAAAAAAGGTCGCACAAGGACAGTGCAGGCTGACAGACGGAACCATATGACCTCTCTGTATAGTAATGTTTCTTCTCAGCTTTGCACACATCTGGCCACGCAGAACATGCAAACCAGAATTGTCACGTTCTGCAAAAAACTATGCTGTCTGCCTGTGATTGACATGCAATGGGTGCATCACCAACTTTTAACTTATTATAAATAGTGTGAGCAGATTGACCGGATTAATAGTCAATGAAAGGATTTGCCTCACTGTACCCCACGTACTTGGCTCCTGCTGTTGTAATCTGATGTTACGCCAGTGCGTGCTCCTCTGGCAATCTCTACTATAATTTGAAAAGGGATTGATGATAAAATCCATTTAACTGTGTTGAGCATTCTATAGCTGAACACTCTCATTACAAACAGAGGGGCCTGATGCATCTTTGATGACATCAAAGTGCTGTTATTGGGAAATTTGTTTTCCAAGTTTTCCGTTTAAGTATAATATGTCATATTTTGTTGGGAAAAATATCTCTCAAGAGATATTAACAGTAAAAGGAAACTACTCAGAACTCTTCAGAGGTTTTTCCGAGGATTTACAATATCACCTTGAACTTTCAGTGATTTTGGAGTTGTTGTTTTTCAAAAAGAGTCAGCCAAATAATAAGATTAAATTGAATATACAAGTGTATAGGTAACATGAATGGGTGTTGTGAATAGAATAATTAATACTTTGAATTTTGGATAGAGTTTTTGGGGCATATATTTTGGGAAACATTGAGATTTAGTTTTATTCTAAAAATTCTAAAAAATATAAAAAAGTAAATTTGTGCTGTAATGTTTACAAAGGTAAACGTTTTTTTTTCAGGAGTTATATTATTGGAAAATAGAGCAATGCCCTTATTATAAGCATGTGAACAATCATTATAAATCAACAAATTTGGTCATGTCTATTGGGAATATTATATTGAACTGTTTTATAGAAGAATAAAAAAACTGTTGCACATTAGTTGCCACTGAATGTGGTAGGATTGTAAGTGAAATGTCAAGAAACACATGTCTTCTGTAAATGTTTTCACTTACTAAAATGGTCAGCTGCTCTTCTTCAGACCAAATGAGCACTCATTGCTATTCTGGCCCAGTAAATGACTGGAAGGTGCGATAGGGTTGGTTTAGTTTACATAAAGGACAGGCAACCCCAACTGTGGAAATTCAATGGCACCTCTGGGTAGAAACTGGCCTGTCAAATTCCATGAACAACCATTCCAGTATACTTTCCTCTGCCTTTCACCACTCATGGGCATCGCAGAAATGCTCGTCTCACTCACCTTAATGTTCAAGTTCAACTTATCGATTTTAATCTTTGGCACCGAAAACAAGCCAGAAATTGAAAACTCACCGCTGTTGTGGTCACACATCCTATGTTATTTCCATCAATGCCCGGCAACCGCATTTGTATTAAAGGATCAAAGTTCCCGTCAGTCTCAGTCCTTGGTCATGCTAATTAAAGAGGGTGCAAAGCAGGATGAAGCTTGAGAGAGCTTAGATCTCAGAATAAGTATGCAGAGCACGACCCAGAACCAGCGCGAGGCGCTAACTTCAGTCAAAAAGTAGGTTGCCGTGAAACAGTGAAAAAGAGACAGGATTTAAAAATTATTTTAAAAAATAACGCACATACACACATACACTATATGGACAAAAGTATTGGGACACCTACACATTACAACTACAGGAGCTTTTATGACTCCATTCTAAAGCAGCTATTACAGCTTCCACTGTTCTGGGAAGGCTTTCTACAAGATTTTAGAGTGTGTCTGTTGGAATTTTTGCCCATTCTTCCAGAAGAGCATTTGTGAGGACAGGCACTGATGCTGGATGAGAGGGCCTGGCTTGCAATCTCCATTCTAGTTCATCCCAAAGGTGTTCAATAGGGTTGAGGTTAGGGCTCTGTGCGGGCCAGTCAAGTTCTTCCACACCAAACTCATCCAACAATGCCTTTATGGACCTTGCTTTGCGGATTGGGGCACAATCATGCTGGAACAGAAAAGGCCCTTCCCCAAACTGTTTACACAAAGCTGGAAGCATAGAATTTTCTAAAATGTCTTGGTAAGCTAATATTTGTCTTAAGTGGAACTAAGAAAAACAACCCAATAGCATTATCCCTCCTCCATCAAACTTTACAGTTGGCACAATGCAGTCAGGCAGGAAACGTTCTCCTAGCATTTGCCAAACCCAGAGTAGTCCATCAGACTGCCAGATAGAGAAGCGTGATTGGTCACTCCATAGAACACGTTTCCACTGCTCCAGAGTCCAGTGGCATAGTGCTTGGTGATGTAAGGCTTGCATCCAGCTGCTTGAGCATGGAAACCCACCCCATGAAGCTCCTGGTGCACAGTTTTTGTGCTGATGTTAATGCCAGAGGAGGTTTGGAACTCTGCAGTTATTGAGTCAGCAGAGCGTTGTTTTTTTTGCAATAATACCACTTACAGTTGATCGTGTAATATCTAGGGGAGAAGATATTATATTATACTATTATAGTGGATTATATATTTGGAATGACCCATTCTTTCACAAATGTTTGTAAAGGCAGACTGCATGGCTAGGTGCTTGATTTTATACACCTGTGGCAATGGGACTGAATGAAACATCTGAATTCAATGATTAAGAGGTGTGGCCCAATACTTTTGTCCATATAGTGTAGCTTAGGTGCAGGATGAGTGCTTCAGTTTTTGTCCAGCAAAACCCCTGTTCACTGCCCACACACATATTATAGCAAGGAAATGTGTAAATTTACATTTATAGGGGTCGTCGTTTTGGCAATTACTGCATTGAATTTTAGTAACCACAAAAAATTTTCGCCCTGTTTACGTTGCACCGATGAACCCCAAACAGGGCCCTAATATCCCAATATACAATATGTAATACGTCTGTTTATATAATATCTGGTTAACCTGGTCAGGAGAGTTTGGGAATAGGACTTTAATTATGATTTATGGGCAGTCACATAATGTTATTAGCAATGGGTTCCCAAAACTCATCTAGCATCATCGAGTTTGACTAATGCAAAGAATTACGACTTTGTTTTAGTGTCAACCCTTACGCTCATTCCTTCTTGCTGGTATTCACACCCCTTTGATTTATTTTAAATATTGGATCATAGTGAACTCCATTTGACTTTTTTGACACTGATCATCAGAAAAATCAAGTCAAAATACATTTCTACCAATTAGTCTAAATAACAAATATTAAACACAAAATAATTGGTTGCATAAGTATTCACCCCCTTCAAGTCAGTATTTAGCAGATGCACCTTTGGCAGCAATTACAGCCTTGAGCCTCTGTGGATAGGTCTCTATCAACTTGGCACATCTGGACACTGCAATTTTTCCCCATTCTTCTTTGAAAAACTGCTCAAGCTCTGATAGGTTGCGTGGGGATTGTGAGTATTTTGCCGCATCCATTTACCCTCTACTTTACAAGCCTTCCAGGGCATGATGCAGAGAAGCATCCCCACAGCATGATGCTACCACCACCATGCTTCACGGCAGGGATGGTGTATTTTGGTTAGGTGCAGTGTTTGGTTTGAACCAAACATAGCGTCTGGTTTGATGGCCAAAAAGTTCAATTTTGGTCTCATCAGACCATAGTATCTTCTTCCAGACTTCAGAGTCTCCCACATGCCTTCTGGCAAACTCTAGCCGAGATTTCCTTTGTTTTGTTTTATTCCCCAGTAGTGGCTTTCGCTTTGCCACTCTCCCAAAACTGTGACTGATGAAGAACCCGGGCAACAGTTATATGCACAGTCTCTCCCATCTCAGCCACTGAAGCTTGTAAGTCTTTCAGAGGAGTCAAATGTCTCTTGTTGCACTCCCTCACTAGTCCCCTTCTTGTACGGGCACTCATTTTTTGAGGACGGCCTGCTCTAGACAGATTTACTGTTGTGCAATACTTTTTCCATTTCTTAATTATCACGGTACTCTGAGGGATATTCAGGGCCATGGAAATTTTATTGTATCAATCCCCTGATTTTTGTTTATGAATAACCTTTTCGCCGATCTGCTTGGAGTGTTCTTTTGTCTTCATGGTATTGTTTTTCCCAAGATACTTACTCACCAGTAATTGGACCTTCCAGAGACAGGTGTACTTATATATATAATCACTTTAATCAAATTACTTTGACTGTGCACAGGTGATCTCCATTTAATCAGCTGTGCAAATTCTAAAACCAGTTTGCTGCACAGTGGTGATTTAGGTGAGTTGAATATTTATGTAACCAATTATTTTGTGTTTAATATTTGTTATTTAGACTAATTGGTAGAAATGAATTTTGACTTTGTTATGAAAGTCTTTTTCTGTCAAAAAAGTCAAATTAACTATGATTCAATATTTAAAACAAGTAAAATATAAAAACACCCAAGGGGCGTGAATTATTTTTATAGGCACTGTAAAATAGGTATAAATAAAAGAAAACCATTAAGAGGTGTAATAAAGTAAGAACCACATGTGGACTTTCTTTTGATGACTCTGCATCTCATTACCTGTGTTGAAAGCAGTGAAGATGCTAAACATGCATAGCGAGCTGGTGGGATTGAGCAGTTAGTTTAATCCCCTGCTGAATCACCCCATTAATTTACTCTTCAAGGAGCCCCACATGACCATCTCACTTTTCCGGGCAGGTGCCTTTACACAGAAAAAGTGAGCTGTCCAACATTTGGAACACAGATATCTGTTCCTTGGAATGCTCCATAAAGTGGGCTCATTTGGTGCGATGGCAGGGTTTGGTATTGCTTCCTGGATCACCTGGCATACCAATGTACTTCTACATTAATTAAATTTGCCTAGTCACTTCCGATTACTACCTTAAAATTAATTAGGGTAGGGAAAATAACTGGTGTTCACTGGCCTCACCACAATCTATTTGTAGTTATAAAAAGAATATTAATAATAATAATAATAATAATAATAATAATAATAATAATAATAATAATAATAATAATAATAATAATTACTGGGATTAAAAGTAAACCTATATTTTGTGTACAAATAGATTTAGCCATGCCTTGCTGATTTTAACACATTTTTAAATGAATAAGTAATTATTTGACTTGCACGCAACCTTATGGGTGATGACTTACATAGCTAAATTTCTGTGAAGAGAAAGGTAGATTTTAACGATTTCTTGGGTGAAACCTGAGTGAGCCTCTCTCCCAATAACAGGCTTGGACAGTGTTACTTCACACTTCCAGACTTTATCTGCCACTGTTTTTCTTGTAGATGTTTCTGTCACATGTTCCTGACACGAATATGTCACAGAATCCACAAAAATATATTCTAAATTAAATAAATAAATAAACAATAGTCACAATTAAATGTTTCAACCGAGATTTATGTGAAAAGCAATATAATGCTTACACTCTGTCTTATTTCAACGTCAAATCTGCCTCATTGGCATGGCCATAATATTCAGCTAATGGAGAATAAAGTGTGAACTTGTGAATGACACTCTCCAAAGCCTGTGATTGGGAACAGGAGCAGGAAAAGAAAATTATATATTGATTTAAGAAAATGACTAAAAGCTGCCGTCTGTTTGCCTGACAACTGTACTGCATTAAGCTTGCTCACATGGTTTTCTGTTGTGGCAAAGGCAACGTGACACCTCTTCAAAGCTCTTTAAACACAAAATCCCCATATTAACCGGACACATCAGAAAGTCCGGAGTCTGCAGGCCATCTTTCTAGTTTATCACAAGTATATATATATATGCTTTAAACACTTAAAACGTCCAAAACGTATTTTGTGTCTTTTTTGGTAGATGCTATGGAAAAGAGAAGCATACAAAAGCGTATTTGTGACACAATACACTCAGAGCCTTATCTCAAACGTTTCAGTGACTTATTAATGGGAGGTATTAAACATGGCATTTTGCAAGAAGGAAAAATATAAACCAGAGTAGTCGCTATCAGCACTTGTACTGGTCAGGGCGCCTAATAGAACTGGTATGAAGGTCTTGAAATCATCCTTTTTAATAGAGTTGTGTAATTCTAACAGCCTTTGCCTCATCTCATGAATAATTTCCAGGGCCAGTGAGTATCTTGATATACGTGGTGTATAGCTGACCTTTACAAGCAATAAACCCAGTTGACTACCTAGATAAACATAAAACATAAAGGGTAATTCGGAGGAAAACTGTCTCCATCAATTTAACAGGCCTGTTACAGCCTATGTCTGGAGAATTTGCTAATATGGAGCATGTTAATGGATATTGGAAAGGGGTGCATAAATATTCCTCTGAAACAAATCTAATTCAGTGTGTGTGTGATAGTACGTGCATTTTACATGTTAGATACAGAGCAACTGTCAATTTTGTCAGTTTGTGAGTTTTGTTTCTTCTTTTCTTGGTAAAATTTAAAGACAATTAAAGCACAGTTTGTCAAGCTTATAGGGCATAAATTATAATAATTGATATGATAAATGACAGGTCTCAGTTCTAAAAAGGTTCAAAATAGATCACACATCTCCCAATGTTTCCCAGTACTTAACAAAATTTTTCAAATGAAGACAAATGATTTCCTGGATAGTAAGGGTATTTAAAGAGATATATGGCTCTTTTCTGGTTCTTTCTGCTGACTATAATTTAAGTTGTGAGTTTCAATTTACTGCAGTTACATATTTGAATATGTAATATTATTCAGTATTGTATTGGGTTTTTTTGCACTCCTTAAATCACTGGAATTAGTCTACTTTGACAAGCTTATATTAAGCCCAAAAAATGATTGACATGGCTCACTTTCTATGAAAAGCAATAATGTACATTTTAGGGACACTTAGGAGAAATCAGATCTCTTTCCTCTCTCAACTTTAAATTTAAACGTTATGAAAAAAGAAAATGTATTTTTCATAGCTGATGCCATACCTACATGAGAAAGATTGAATTTTCCAAGAAGAATGGGAAAAACTGCTCCAAGCAGGTACACCAATCTGAGACGTATCCCATATGATTAAGGGTCTAAATGAAATATGGATAATTCATTTTTTCGATTTTTTTAAATGATATTATCCTAATCTCACCAGAAGAAGTTATCAGCTTGGGAATTGTAGTTTTGAATAAAAAATGTTATGTTTAAAAAAAAAAGAGTTTGCATTTTTAATTCAATAAAATGGTCCATGGCGGAACAGTCTGGATATTTTTGCAAGAGACAGCAGCCAACTATTCTTCCACAATGGAGAAATGGACCAAGAAGAGAAACGATATTGGAAAAAAGTAAATAAAATCAAAACAATGTGTGTAAAACAACTTACTGAGCTGAGGCGCAATGTAGCTAGTTAAGGATTTAACTTTTCACAATGGGAAGTAAGCAGTGGAAACGAAAGACTTAAATCGTAATTGTATATTTTAATTTTTCACCGGAAATAGCAAAAGATATAGCAAAGATATTCATATTTATTAATTCTGAAGATACACAAACAAATAACCAGTAACTATTTTAAGTTTCATGACAGTCTGAACGAACAGCAGATAGACATATGTACATACATTTTTACATTATAAACAGTGACCATTATTCTAGTTATTTGGCGATATACTGTGCCTCATATTTTTTTTCATAATGAAGTTTGGAGTTGTAATTTTTAAATCAAATTTAGTATATGAGACATAACATTATCTGGTGAAGAGGGTGTCAATCAAATAAATGTATGGAGTAAATCTGTGTCTGTATGAGTTGTATGAGAGTCAGAATGGCAAGCTGCGTTCCTCAGAAGCCCAGATGTTTCAGCAGGGTAACACACTGTTTTTCTGCATCGGAGATAAGACAGATGGCATTTTGGAGCTGAGCGCACAGTGTGTGACGCAGTCCAGGACAATTTCACAGAATATACTTCACAGGCAAGAGGCCATTTACTGGAGGGTGAAACTCGATTCGAGAAAGCAAGAACCAGAAAAGAAGTAAACTCAGACTCAAAATAGAGCAGACATATAGTCTTTGTGCTGGTCCAAGCTTATCATACAGGAGGTGGACAGTGTAGAGAAGAAGGGTCTGTTCTGGTTCAAGATTATCATACAAGAGGTGGGAAACATAGACAAAGCAGTTTGTGGCTGGTCCAAGCTCATCATACAAGAGTTGAGCAGTGTAGACAAAGCGGGTTGTGCAGGTCCAATCTCATCATACACCAGGTGGGCAGTGTAGACAAAGAGGGTTTGTTCTGGTTCCAGCTTATCATACAAGAAGTGGATAGTATAGACAAAGAGGGTTTGTGCTGGCCCAACCTCATCATACAAAAGGTGGGCATTGTAGACAAAGCAGTTTGTGCTGGTCCAAGCTCATCATACAAGAGGTAGATAGTATAGACAAAGAGGGATGTGCTGGTCCAAGCTTATCATACAAGAGGTGGGCAGTGGAGGCAAAGAGGGTATTTTCTGGTCCAGGGTCATCATACAAGAGGTGGGCAGTGTAGACAAAGAGGGTTTGTTCTGGTTCCAGCTTATCATACAAGAGGTTGGATAGTATAGATAAAGAGGGTTGTGCTGGTCAAAGCTCATCATACAAGAGGTAGGGAGGCTAGACAAAGAGGGTTTGTTCTGTTTCAAGCTTATCATACAAGAGGTGGGCAGTGTAGACAAATCAGTTTGTGCTGGTACAAGCTCGTCATACAAGAGGTGGGCAGTGTAGACACAGAGGGTTTGTGCTTGTCCAAGCTCATCATACAATAGGTGGGCAGGGTAGAAAAAGAGGGTCTTGTCTGATCCAGGCTCATCATACAAGAGGTGGGCAGGGTAGAAAAAGAGTGTCTGTTTTGATCCAGGCTCATCATACAAGAGGTGGGCAGTGGATATAAAGCGGTTTGTGCTGGTATTGACAAAAAAAAAAAAGGTTCATTCCAATGCAAAACCTTTAAGCTGAAAATTACAAATATTGTTTGTCTAATATATGGAACTCTAACATTGTTGAGGAGGGTTTCAAGCTACATGTATTCCTGGCCCATATGTACAATACTGCAGCGACTGTATCAGCAATTCCCATCAGGGGTTTTACTTATATAGGCTGTAGATTTAACTGAGTTTTTAAAGTTTCAACTACAGTAAAAACAATTTAAAAAAAAAACTTTTAAAAAACATAAAGCTATACTGCAGCCTCCTATACTACAGTTGTGACCCACCTCTCACAAATGGATGTTATGCTAGACCACAATTACTCGATAAATTCACCTGACCTAAGTTCACTGTAGCAGTAAATTATCAAATATGATAATTTGATGACCAGTTAGACCTCACAATGTGGGAACTGAATTATTGCTTCTAACTTCTGACCAAAATGGTTCATTGTTTGCTTATAGAGTTGTGAGAGTGTGAATTTGTTTATCATGGCAGAGTTCTTTCCACATTTAGCAACCATGTTATCTGTTATTTCTCTGAACAACAAGCTCATATGATATTAAATATGACATTAATCACTATGCACTAACATGTTCACATTCTGCATACCAATGGTCATTAACAGAATGATCCTGACAAAATGCATCCAGACAGAATCATTGTGCTTGCTACCACATAGAATAAGTGCCATTTTCTGTCTTTTACTGTGGGGTTCAGCGTAATGAATCATTTTAATGACATGTAGAAAAGGTTTTTTTTTTTTTTTTTTTTATGGTAGTGCTGTCCTTCGGGATAATGTCAGGATAACCCCTGTAAATCACTTTTACGGTTTGGGAATTATCCCAGCTGGATGGCGTTGCTGCTGAAAATCTGATGATGAAATTAATTCAGGATCAGACCTTATTCCACTGAGTGGATGTTAAAAAATGTTATTAAACAAACTTGTTTAATAGGTGTCCAATCAAAGGCACCATATTGAGCACATTGTTACTTTTATGTTATAATATCAGTCCCCTTAACTATACAGGGGCAGATAACATATAACAACATAAAGCAACAAAAATCCATTGGTTTAGACATTTGTTTAATCCACTGTATACTTGATGATCGGTTTACATTATAAAAAGAACAAAGAATATTGGATCTTTCTAATTAATTGAGGAATAAACCAATTTAAACAATTTGAAAAATGATGCTCACAGAATGCACTGTAGTTGAACTGTAGAAGCCTCATGCAAATTCAAACTGACAATTCCCAGAGGACCTTTGGAGTCATTTTGATTTTGCTTTCCTACCATTCCATGTTCTATTTTGTGCAAATCAGTATTCCATTACCAGTGATTTCAACCTTCTGTGCAAAATTCTGTGAGGTGGCCTAAAAAAGGCAGAGCAGTGCTCCTGTTCTTGGATAAGCCCTCTACATGACACCCCTGGTCTTTGTGTGTTACACAGAGCTGAAGCCCCATCTACGGCTCAGGAGGAGAAGTGCAGCTGCTATTGCCATGGAGACAGACCGCCCTGGTTACTTTTTCTTGAGCGTTCCATTTATGGCACAAACCGTGAATAGTGCCCGCCATCTGAACATGTATTGTTGTTTCCGTTAAAGTGTGGTGTACATGAGTATTATTAAGCATTGGCTTTGAATACATTTGAATGAGACAATAAACAGGATGTCCTGCCATAGGGTGCAGTCCTCTGTCCTGTTCACGGAGGTCTCTCACAAGACTGTGAAGCTGACAATTACAAAAACTAGCTCACCAGGGACAAAAAATTATCTGGACCGCACTGTTCTTGTGTTGTCATTTATTTTGTCTGTTCGTCTCATCTGTAGGAGAGACCGGGGATAGTTGTAACATTTTGGACATTTCTGTCTGTATCTTGAAGCTCTTTTAAGCCAGTGCATCCAAAATTGTATCCAAACTAGTTACATGTGTCTGCTATTAGATGGCGTAGCTGTCATATCTGTAACACAAACAAAAAATGCATGGTTTAGTCTCAAACACAAGGAGTGAAATGTTACAATTCACCCCATAGTCTAGGTTAGTAGTAACATACCCTGGGGTGAAATGTAACATCATGATATACCCTGGGGTGAATTGTAACATTATAAAATAAAGATTATGACAAACATGTTGTATTGAAAGCTTTTTATTCAAAACTTACTACTTTTTAACATAATTGGCGTGTGTGTGTGTGTGTGTGTGTGTGTGTGTGTGTGTGTGTGTTAGTTACGGTCAGTCATAGTAGTGTGACATTTAAATATAATACATTTTAACAAAACGGTGGTGACAGACATATGGAGTGCAGGCCTCATGGGTACACAGAGTAGCCTACAGGTTTTACACTAAGATATGAACATAATAATAATAATAAAAATTTAATGTGCAAAATTGCACCAGCTTCAACAATTGAACAATTAGTGTCTGTTGGCGTCAACTGTTAGTCACTCCTGGAGTGCAGGCTTCATGGGCCCACAGACTACAGGTCAAACACCGAACCCGATCTTCTTCTGGCTTTGAGTTATTGAAGTGTTCCATGCACACAATACAGAAATTCTCATCAGCATCTGAGGAATTTCTGTCCTGTGGCTCGATGTTATGCATTTTCAGATTCTAAACTGAGTATATGCAGAGTGAATCAAATGATTTTTAACTTGTTCCTGATTGGAGAAATTGGAAGTGTTACAACTGACCCATGTTACAACCATGTTGTTCAATCACATGTAATGCCATTATAACTTGTGACTTGAGATGTTAGTTAGACTTTTTTTTTATGTTGAGCTAACTTTACCCTCAACCTCTTATTTCACAGATGTGTCATACCTAAACACATACTGTATTGTGGCTTTTTAACATAGGTATTGGATTTTTCTATCTAATCTTTCACCTATGTTTCATCGGTTGAAATTAATGTTATAAGTAACTCACAGAAATTAGTTTGATTTAACAGTTGTTGTTTTTTCTTCCATGCCATTGCCCATATTCACAGATGGTAGTTGTAGCATGTTGGTAAAGGCTAGTCCAAAAAGAGACAATTCCGTTGAATGCATATCTAGGACACTTAACCTGCAATGCATTGCTTAAAGGGGCAGCTGGTGGTGTAGTAGCTAAGATGATAGACTGGCTTGTAACCTAAAAGGTCGCTGGTTCAAGCCCTACCCAGCTGCTGTATCCTTCAGCCCGGTACTGAAATGGTTCAGTAAATACCCAGCTGTAGAAGTGGATTAATGAAGAAATTGTAAGCTGAGTAAGTTGCTTTAGACTGATTCTTCAGCATATTGAGAGGTCTTGACATTAAAGGACCTAACAGACATAATCTAATATGACATCAAGCTAGTTAAACTTTAGTTCTATTTTCCAATAACGTATTTTAATCTGTTATGTGACATCGATTTAGTGTGCGATTTCTGTATTACTTAATTCCCTGAAATAGCCACACAATGACCTGTGTTTTAGCCTACACGTATAGATGCCACTCACCCTAGGCCTGTTATTCATGACTTAACATATTGCATATTATTATTATTATTTAATTATTAAGCATTCTAAATTTCTGTTTCATGTATTTAATTAATTGAATAATAAATAAATTATTGGATCCATTCCAAATCATGCAGCATATTCCACATTAGCATTTTCTACTGAATTTCCCCTTTCAAGCTATTTAATCAGAGTGACTTCTGAACTTATCACAAGGCATGTTGTCTAAGACACAGCAATCTACATCTGGAGTAATGTGTTTGACAAACCCCTTCTCAATCCTTGTGTGTGGATGTTTTGTAGTGGGCAGATTTAATTGGCTGGCCTCACAGTAAATTGCTGTATTTTTTTGGAAGAGAATTTGCTCATTATTGTTGTCTAGGACAGACAACTTGGCCTTCAAAGTTCTTAAGTTAGCCCTACATGATCTTAATAAGAACAAAATCTGGATATTTCTGGAAGCTATCGGGCTTTTGGTTTGATTATTGCCAATTGTCCTTTTTTTTTATTGGTGAGCAGCAGCTTTACTTTCTTCCTCTTGTTATTTTAAATTTGACCTCAACTGTTTCAAAACCTTTGACTAGGCACCCCCTAGAATGTCTGTTCTGAACCTTAGTACGGTACAATTACGATATAGCACATAGCATACCATATGGCTCCAATGCCCCTGAAACCCCACAAAGTGTATAGATCATGCTGAATTTAAATGCTGTTGTAGGGACAGTCAAAACCTACCAAACTCTTCTAATTCTCAGAGCTAACCGTTCAGCTGTACGTTAGCAGGGCTATGGTACAGAGTGCCAATTGACAAAATAATATATGGCTGTATAAATTAGAAGTGGTGCTTCAAAAGCCAGTATCCTGTAACTATCCACTAAGCTGCTTTTTAATTTGTCATGGGTATGGAGGCTTCTGACCTCCTTTGCCCCGTTTCAAAATCACTGGGGATTTCGACAGCTTTGTGAATCAGCTCAAGACATGAAATAGCACATTTTTCACCAAACCGACAGTGCCAAACACAGACAATCTTCACCGTTTTTTCATAAGGCTATTTAGACACACCTGCTTCTAGCATTTTCTGCTTTGTAAGATACAAATTTAAATTAACCTTAAACAAACAACATTTTGAAAAAGAAACACAAAAT
>JAOVYW010003067.1:0-12587 GCA_025775045.1 Hiodon tergisus | reverse complement strand
CGCCCCCCCCCCCCCGCCCAGCATTGAGGTGCAGGTGAGCACACGCCACCTGTAGCTCAGCATTTCACAGTGTTGGCTGGCTGTTGCCGGGTAACGGAGGGAGAGGAGAAACGGTGGGGGTTTTAGTGAGGGAGGGGCTTGTATTAAAGTCCTCTCTCTGCCATATGTGCATTTGGAGGCAGCCCTACGATAATACACATGATTCAGACTGTGAGAAGATGATGATGAGGAGTGTGGGTCACTGCCCTGCACATGTCACTTTTTCCCATGCGTACTGACGAGATCTGCTGAGATATTAGGTGACCAGCATGGGCACAGCATAGCTAATTCCAATTTAATCCCATCAAGTGCCGCTGTGGCATAGGCAGGTCAGTTTCTTAAAGTTGTACAGTGCAGTCTGAGAGCATGGTTCGACCCCCCTTTCATTAAAACCGGCGGATCACTGGGAGGCAGGCTGGTCTGGTGGGAGGGTGGGCTAGGCACTGCGGGGCAGCTTTGGGCCGGGCCAAACCCAGTACGCAGGTTTGTTTACCTGTTTGCTGCTTCCTCCTGAGGCGCCGGAAAGCCTTCACTGTTCCGACCTAAGTACTTTATGGAGGTGTGGATAAAATGTGGCACTAATCTGTTGATACCGACCTGCCCTGCTATATTTAATTACGTTCAACGGGCATGAGAATCTGGCACCTAATGCAACAATATGACAAACTGTATCTTGTGTTTTTTTTGAGGATCGATTAACGTGAATATGGGTTCAAATGTGAAGGTGAGTGGGACAATAGATAGTACTTTTATGCTGAACAACTGAATTAATTCCACAAATTTGGTTTATTTATAATGTTATTCCTCACGGTGAGGATAATTAATGCCTACCTGAAAATTCATTGTGTCATTGCGGGTGCTTATCTTAATCAAGGTCCTATGTAGACGTTGGTTGGAGCATTAATGTGTTCAGCAAACAAAAATCTGCATTTTTGCATTATTTTGAACTTATGCTTGGGTATAAATGCCAATTAAGGTAAGGTAAAAGCTAATGTCCTCCAGGTGTTTTAAAAAAAAAGTGTACCGACCAGCAACATTAGCCCCCCGGTGTCAGGGCAGTAACCCCTTTCTACACTGGCTGTGCTTTTAAGTTTTTTTATGTTTTTTTTTTACCCTGGGGTCACAGACTGGAGAAACACGGAAAGAAGGCTTTGTCCAATCTGCATGACGATGTAAGCGGGCCATGAGCCCATGCCATCAAATTTAGGCTTAAAAGACAGAATGACCCATCACTAATACGTTGTGAATTGGACTTGCCCTGGGCTTTTTAGGGTGCTTATGAAATGGGAGGCGTGTGTTGTGGGGTTGTATTGTGCGGTAGCCTGTTGAATTCCTACATGAAACGTTTTGTGCAACTCTTCGCTGATCTGTCGGGGGGGGGGCAAAAAAAGGAAAACTTTGCCAGCCATGTGTATATGAGTGTGTCAGAATGGTCCGACCTCTGTTGGTTATGCGTTTTTGTGATAAGGAGGATACCGTTTACTCTTATTCATAACAAGGGCCTGTGTTATATATCCCAGATCACATACAACACTGAGTCTTAAAGGTATTATAATTATCTTATTAGGTTTATCTCATGTTGCATCACTGCAAATCTGCATTGTCCCTAATTCCGCAACTCTGTATCCATTATTTAAAACATCAGTGAATGTCCGAAAAATTACAAATTAAAAATAAATAAATAATGTTTTGACATTGAAAGCTAGCTATTGTTTTTTGTTTCGCTTCATGGAAGTTATGTAAAGCATATCAGAAGGATGGTTATTTTCACCCACCCACCGCCCACTGAGACACAGAAGAACTACAAAAGATATGGTACTATAGACTCCACTGGATTTATTTAAGTTTTTAAGGCCAGCTTTCACCCTGCCACGATCCTTTTGGAACTTGTTTGCTTTGATTGATATCTGAATGAGTTTTTATTTTTTATTTTTTTAAATTGAACCCTGAAGGATTGCTTTTGTCCTGGAAGAAACACTTTGTCAGGAAACGGTTCCGTTCCCAAGGCTGACTAATGTGTAAAAAGATACAGCTATGGTTTATTTTACGTTCCTTTAATTAAAAAATAAAAATAAAAAAAATAAGACGTTTTAATCTATTAACTAATATATATCTTGGCCATATGAAAAAACACCTCCATACCCGCCCTAATCCAAAAGCAAATGATGAGCTTTTGTTGAAGGACACGTCAGGGTATTTTTCAGGGGATGTAGACAAACTCTCAGGGGCTGACTTTAGATGTTGAATCTTAAATTTTGCAGACAAAAGAATTCCAATTAAATGGTGGTTATATCTATAAACAAAGAGCTCCAGAGCCAATTCTCTGGTGAGGTTTTTCTCTTCAGAGTGATCTTTTCGGACTGCTTTAAAGAAAGGAGAAACCTAGATTTATTACTCCAATAATAGAATAAATAAGAAAATATAATAAAAAAACATATTTTCAATTAAGAAAAACTGCATCAGAGAGCGTGCAAAATCGCAGCGGGAATTCCGTTCATTTCATAATTTATTTATTTGTAAAACATGCTTTTTTACTATCTTACAATGGGGGTCCATTTGAATGCCATATGAGAAAAGTGTAGTAACCAATCAGATTTTTTTTCTTAATCTTGTATTCAATAGCTATAGATTTTCTGTTGTTCTTTCCGACGCCGACTTTAATTTCTGCTGCAAATTTGACATGCATTGTATGCTGATAAATGACACCTATAACCCCTGAAATATGTGACAGCTGTACAAAAGAACCGAATTAAGACACTGCCAATGTACGGTAATTGATCCTCACAAGGTGTTTTTCTTAAGTCTTCCTCGCAGACTTTTTCAGTTGTTGTTTAATGAAAACAACGCTGTTTAGAACGGCAAAGCCACACTGGACTGCACGGGATATTAATTTTAATAATTTTCTTGATTTCATTATTTATTATCTCTGTAAAAAAGATTTTCCCCACTACATGCGCCAAATAATACTTAGGTCAATCGAAATATTTCATCAGTAATATATAACACAGAGGTGGAATTGTTTTATGGAAATAAGCGTAAATGTCTGGATCGAGCTGTTGAAGTGCTGGGTATATAGCCCAGTGTATAATCCATTATTTGCAAGGAATTACTTAAATCTTCCTACTCCAACAAAAGAAACCTTTTTTCTTTATTGACACTACCCTCTGGCTTGGACCAAATCAAAACTTTGACAACCTACTAATCATATTTCTTAACACTGCGTTTGTTAGTGCTTTCTTGTTGTTGTAAGTATCTAATATCTTCGAATTGTTGCAAAGAAAAGGCGTTGTTAAATGCAATTACGTAACGTGCGGCCCCGGCCTCTATATCCGCCGACCCTGCTCCAGTAGGGTCCAGTAACTGCTTTTTCTATGGCTATCCCTGATGCCCAGTTAGTAGTGTTTTTTGTGGCCTGCTGAAGGAGCATGCCATGCTCACGTTTCTGCCCTTTTAGAACCTGGTTGGTGTGAGCGATTTGCAATGAACTCCTGTAACCACAGCGGTTTTCTTTTTCCTTACTGTGGTATCGCAGTGGGACTAAAAACCCAAAATAACAAAAAATAAAAAATAAAAAATTTTATTTAAAAATTTTTTTTTTAGCTAGGAGAGGGGCAAAAGGACAGCGGAAAGGAATACTTGCTATTTAATTACTGTCAACGGAATTAATGTTGTTTATCTGCTCCCCTCCCTGATGTAAAAATTCTTATTCACTTAGTATGTAGGTCACATTACAGCGGTGTCTCGTTATTGGACATGGGCTTAGATAACTGTTTGTCGAGTATTAAATGGTTTTGCTGCCTCAGCTCACTTTTAACTGGTATTTTTCACACAGCTGTGCTATTGAAAAGAGCCAGCACTGCAGCAGAAATCGTGTCACCCTCCATTTTCTCAAAATTTCAAGCCATGCGTCGGGGTCTTCAAAAGGAGGCACAGTCTGAACCGTTTGAAATGTTAATTTTTTTATATATATTTAAAGGAAAATAAGAATAACACTAATAATTATCAAACTCATACGCAAAACAAATGCGTATGCAATGTAGTAGGCAGTCTTTAGAGAACGGCACGTTCAGCACTTGACGTGGGGGGGGGGAAAGCAAAGGCCAGTCGCAAAAGACAAAACCGGCTTTCAGTGACGTTCAGCCCGGCCAACGTGTTGCAGTCTCCCTCTGCTACTGTGCTGAGGCCCTCCGCTTCTGTTGCTCGAAAGGCACATATACGCTAGAAAGAGCGCTGTTTGTTTTTCGAGACAGGGTATGTCTTTGAGCATTTCACTGCTATCTGTCCCCTGATGTCCTCCTGAACAGTGGCCCTTTTCTCTCCCCTTCAGAAAAATGAGCCCAGATGGTGACTGATTTTTCAAGTGCTGACATCCCTGCTAGAGAACACATTCCCACCTTCTTTGTGCCGAGCAAGTCAGGCAAACTAATATGATGATGTGATCATCTGCTCCATGCTGCTGACATGTTGGATTGATTGACAATGCTAAGAGAACCAACATGAAAATGAACGTCTACAGCACGTAGATGATGATCCCTCTTCAAATTGCAAAAGACACAGAGGATTGAAGCAATTTTTTGCTATCTTAGAGAAAAACATTTTTGATGGTGAAAACAGAAGTCAGTGTTATAGAAGAACTTTGGACTGCGGCAGTTTCCCTCTCTGTAGTGCTGTTCTGAAGCTGAATTATGTCATCAGCCAACTAGCTATTCTCAGGCCATTGCTTCTGTTTGCGTGACTAAATATATACAATTAAAGCCTGATGCTTCTCAATCTCTATGAAATCATTGTTATCCAGAGTTCAAGTGCACAGATAATGGGGCGAGGGAGAACTGGTGTATCATTGTGGCACCACACACACAGAACTGTTTAGCAAAGTATATCTCTCATTATCTGGAATATTTCACCAGCAAGGAGAGGGGAGGACATTTTTTTCCCCCTTTCTTTTGTTCAACAATGTTTTATGCAATGTGTTTCATATTTAACTGAGCCCAATTGTATGATGTTATGCATGACTGAGGACTGTGGCCTGTCATAGACAGATGAAAGGGACTCCTCAATGTAGTTGACTCAGTGTGAATGGGAACGACTTTAATGATTTTGAGAAGGGAAGAGAACATGCCTGTGCCGTGTGTAAGAAGAGGCTGATACTTAGGAAACAATTATGGCTACAGGAAAAATAGCTGGAGAAGGCACAGGTGTTTTTGAACGAACATAAATCAAAGTGAGTTTTTATTTTTTTGTAACCGAGTTGAATATGACAAGGGGAGGGGCCTAATCAAAACCCACTTATCATTCTTTACATAACTGTACTTAAGTAATAATAATTTGTATCTTATCTCAAGGTTTTGATTTTGTCACAGCCTGGCTTTCATTAGTCTGTTTGGATTTCAGATAATTGATACCTGAGAACTGAAACTGAGAAGGTTGATCTGTGAACATCTTAAATGTTGAGTGTAGATATAAACCATTGAGATATGACCTTTTTAACAACACATATGGGAGGACAGAATTGGTTGTAAATTGTGGTCGTGTGTAACATATTTTTCCGGGCTCGACATTCACCTATCTTGATTTGATTCTTGGGTTGGTATGTTTTGCTAAGCTTTTAAGGGAGACCTTCCTAGCCCCTTCCCAATGCCCAAAGTCATAGAGGGCTTTTGAATGTGCTAATCAGGTCTGCATTCTCTCGTTCATTTTATATCGGGTATATCAGGCAAATTTATATATAATTAAAGATTCTTCTTCAACCCTGAGGTTACCCGTCGGATATTAGACATATGACGTGACTGACAATGTAGGTCACTTGATTTCAACACTCTGACCCTGCGACAGTTTCAGGAAGCTACAGAAAGCTCTGCCTTTGCCCTGAGATCTCATCAGCTGAGTGATTTAGCGGGAGGGGGGAGTGCCATCTGAAGGCTTGTTCTCTAGTGATCTCCCACATCAAGGCATCTGGTATTCCTTTCCTTTTTCTGTTGTGTTCCATGTGTCATGACAAACACGCTTGATTAGATTTGCGACAGTTGATGGGGATGGCACCAGCTAGCCAACGGGAGCATTTTAAAGGGTGGTACGAATTGCCAGGCGCCGTGGCCTCGCGTCCATCTGTGAGATTCCCCGCCAGCGTTCCCATCTGATTTGAACCCTAACCAGCCTCCCAGCCTTAGAGTGGATTGGCGGGTAAGAGGTGCGGCTTATTGCCACGAGCCCTTTTGCACATGGAGCTCACACATCGATTGTTCACGCCACGCTAACCCCCCCTGCCCCCCCTCAATAGCTGAGCAGTGCAACCCCTCGCGTTCTGTTTTCCGCCGTGGCGCTGCTTTAACACGGCGACAGGGAGGCGGGGGACTCTGAACCCCCGAGTTTACGGGGTTGAATCCCTGAGTGTGCCCCCGTTGTGCTAACGAATGCGCCAATGTGTTTCTAATGGAGGAAATGTGACTTTTCGGTACGAGTCATGTTCTCCTTAAACAAAACGTAAATACCGCATAGATACCGGTTCTTCCCATCATGGTTCATCTGTGGAAGTCTGCTGAATTTCACTGGCCTTTTTTTCCCCCTCCTGTGCAGAAAGGCTATAAATTACTGGAACTTAATGAATTTAGCAATGCAGTATATCATTTATTTACCACATGAGCGCAAAAAAGGAACAGGAAGAGGGCTATAAGGGCACTCAGTAATGCTGGTTAAAAGCTCAGTTCCTGAAATCTGTTTTAGTTGCATTCAGAATGACCTCATCTCAAGTTTTTGAGCTATCGCGCTTATAGCTGGGGGACTGCTTTTCAATTCCTTTCTGACAAGACATCCTAAACTTCCCACTTCTCTTGCAATCATTTAACCAATTTATTTAAACAAAATCTGGTTGGCACGAGGCAGTATTCAATATTAATGTCAGCAGTTGTTTTTCAGGTCTTCTCTTTATTGCCTTTGGACAGGAAGGCTGTGATTGGCTCTGTTCAATATTTCTGGCAGTCAACGCGTTCTGACATCTGTTCCTATCCAACCATTTTAACTAATCTTGATTAGAAGACATATACAGAGGATTGTGGAGTAAGCATGTTGGAACAAATAATTCAGTAAGAGGAAGTACATTTTAAAGTGTTGACAATTGGAAAATATCAGTTTTAAATGGATTTATTTTTCTATTTTTATCCAGGGGACAAAATTTGTAATGCTTTTGTTAAAATGTTGCACTGCCAGAGCACATTCAGACACAGAAAAGGACATGACCAATCAACCAATAAAATTTTAGTTGCTATATATCATAGAGATGTGGAATGTTAAGTAGGAACGGTATAGACTAAAATAGACGAAAGATTTCCAGTAAAAACTCCACTTTGGTGAATATGTTTGTACCTTTTTCTACAGTTGAACCATTCAATCTGAATTAAAAATCAAATACAGCTGTTTCAGATTCTTGTCTGCTGGAACAAAATAAATTAAAATTACATTTTTAAAGCTCAGAATATGCATCGTTTTTCTTGATGAAGATTACGCAGACGTTAAAATTAATTATTTGTTTTTACTTTTTCTTTTTCTTTCTCCCAAACATGCACAGGTGTGTGCCGTATTTCAGACTTCAGCAAGAACAGAAGAATCCCTTAATTGATAATGAGGCCTGTTGATAGAGTATTTCTGTTGTTACGTGCATTCTCTTGGGTGCAGAAGAAGTGAGTGTGCAGGTTTAGTGGCTGTGTACTGGAGCTGGAACATAAATAGTAGTACAGTAGCACAATGTGTTAAATACCCATGCAGTATAGTAGCACAATGTGTTAAATACCCATGCAGTATAGTCGCACAATGTGTTAAATACCCATGCAGTATAGTCGCACAATGTGTTAAATACCCATGCAGTATAGTAGCACAATGTGTTAAATACCCATGCAGTATAGTCGCTTAATGTGTTAAATACCCATGCAGTATAGTAGAACAATGTGTTAAATACCCATGCAGTATAGTAGAACAATGTGTTAAATATCCATGCAGTATAGTAGCACAATGTGTTAAATACCCATAGAGTATAGTAGCACAATGTTAAATACCCATGCAGTATAGTCGCTTAATGTGTTAAATACCCATGTGAACAAAGCCGTGATAAACCTTTCCACTCACATGATCGAGGATCTGATATGCTTTTATAATGTGGTACAGAATGTGTTAAGTGTACGCTTCTGGCATGTATGGGCTATGGAGGTTTTGTTCCAGAGAATTAGCTGTATAAGGAATAAAATAATAATCTTGATTGAAAGTTCCCTCATGTGTGGAACATGTGAGGGTCGTATGAAGTCAAGGATTTTAGCATATGTTCTCTCATAGACAAACAAACTAAATACACACACACACACTACTATAACACCATATTTTGAAAGCCCCCTATCCTACCTTTATTGATATGTGATAGGGTTGTACAATAGAGTAATATTTAATACTTGGGGTCTTTGTAAGAATGATAATACACAGTGGTTTTGTAAATGCATCCGAAAAAAACCAGACTGGAGACTCTACTCTGAAATTCTTTTTTAAAACAACAAATGGTTGTGCAGACGGTTTGATGTGATAATCAGTCAAGCTAAAAAGTGATTAGAATATATCAACACACCTCTTTTCTGCAATGCAGCTGCTCGGAAAACAGAAGTCTCTCTGAATAAGATCAAACTGTCTGGGCTTTGTTCTTTGTGTTTTTTTTACCTCCTTTTTTCCATTGTGAGCATTAAATTACGCCCCTTTTAAAAATGCAAACACCTATGCCTCCTGACATTAGGAAGTACACATTTCTTTGAGGTTATATGGGCCCATTTGTTTATAAAGCTTCACTGAAGCGAATGGGCAAGTGCCCGTTTTGGTTTTTTATTTTCAGTCTGCAAAGAATTATGCGCTTTTTTTTTTTCTCAGATAAATAATATATATATGTGTGTGTGTGTGTGTGTGTGTGTGTGTGTGTGTGTGTGTGTGTGTGTGTGTTTTAGCCTAACCAGCTTTTACCATGCTGAGCAAAGAACCCCGTGTTTATGTGGTACTGGGGCCCTTCAGCCAGGGCACAGTGTTTGTGGAATCCTGGCCGCTAGTGTCCTCACTGGAGCTTTCAGAAGTGATTACTTCAACACCAAAGGACTTGATAAAACAGGACGCCTGTTTCTTTTGCTGGGATGAAACCATATTTGAAAATATGCTTCTCTGTGATAATAATATATAGGTCTGGTTCAAAAGGAGAAGGGGAAAAAAAGAAAAAAAGAATATGATTTGTAAGATAAACCATGGTCACTTGCTCCACTTTGAATTACATTATGGTTGCCTTTTTATTTATTTTTTTTATTTCCATTTTATGCATAATGCCTTTTTCTCAGCAAGTTTGAAATTATATTACATTATTAGCGTGTGAGCGTTTCTCAAGAGATTTTTTTTTCAATGGGACTCTTCATGCTTTAGGCTCTTATAATTGCCAAATGAACTTGGGACAGACTGTAGACCTGAACATGTCACATAATACCACTCTCCTATGAAACTGCAGACACAATTATCGGGATCAGTGTAGGGTATTGGTTTCAAAGAACACTGAATATGATTCTGGGGGATATTTTTTTAATATATAAAATCGTGTGTGTATTATTTTAAAATACTCGAAGGGAAACAGCTTCTGTATCTGGTGGCACAGAAGCTATATATATATATTTTTTTTTATTTTTTATTTTTAAAGCAGTCATTTGATAAAGCCTCCCAATAAATGATGAAATGTTAATGAAGAAGTAACTTAATGATGTAATGCATATTGTCCTGCAAGGTCAAGTGGAAGTGGGATTCGACTCAAGGCGTTAAAGGCAGGTTTATTTTTTATGTGTGTTTTTAAGGCTCAGTGCTGAATGGGCCCGTAGCCAACAGGGTCAGGTGTATGACAACTTATTAAAAATTGACAGGGTTTGAATGACATTAGTGAGTACACTGGAGTAGCAATCGATACTACTCTAGTGCACAGATTCAGTCTACTCAATTTGTACTCTTAAAATAATAATGTAAAATTTATTATTAGCACTCATTTTACCAGAATTTGATTTGGAAAAACTAAGACCAGTTTATTTTCTTGCTATAATGAAAAGGTAGATTAATGGTTTTAAAATTACATTATATATTAAAATGCTAACACAGCTAAGTATCGTGACATTTAACAGATTGGAAAAGAAGTGAAAAAACTATGAAGGAAAAAGTAACGAAGTTTGCGGTGAAATTAAACTAAAAACACAGAAAATGAAAAAGTCGTTTTCTATCTGATGCATTTAGGCTACTACCCTGTAATCATGCTGTATTTGATAATTGCCTATTTAGTATTTAGTAACTATTTAACTATTTAGTAAAAGTGGTATAGTCACTGTGTTTATTTTTATTGTTTTATTACATTGCTTGCCGTTTTATTTTTTCAACATTTGAAATATTCCGTTTTTACAAACCCTTATGTGCCGTGTCGAAACGTCGTGAAAAAAGCCAAGCATATCCACGGGACAGGTACCGTGTCAGTGCGAAAGATTCAGGTGGACAAGTGCTTACTCAACATCGGCCAAGTGCTGGCTTTGATGATTCTCCCATTCGAATGGAAGCAGTGACCGATCCGACTCATTCTTCGCATTTACACCACGAACGCTCTCAGGGTGATTCGTGTCTTAAGTCGGGGCAGATAGAACCGTGCGGATGAATGGGCAGGGGCGAAGGTTGAATAGGGCAGAGGGGACATGGGTATGAAGACACAACAGAAGCTCAGGACCCCCCGTCTCTCTGCGGAGCAGGAGCTCTAGCAGAGGAGCCTATGGGATTCAACTCTGAGCCCCACCCTATTCTCTGGGTCCATGGTGATGCCCTAACCCGCAGCACTGAGAAACTGAGAAACTGAGAAACCAGACCGGAGATAGGGGGCTGGCAATGGAGGCACATTCCCTTTTTAAAATGTTTTTTTAACTTGGTAAATCTGAATGGTCAGATTTTGACCTTGCCGAACACGTCTCACTGTTAGATGTTACTGCCAGAGTGCCTCACGGTGATTCACGCTAGACAATGCAGATATGGCCAGGGTTTATGTCTCTTGGGGATTATGTAAATTTATAGATATATTTTTATATTTTTGTAGTTTGAGACCAGCGTTACTGAGTGTTACTGTATCTAGCCAGGATTAAGCAAAGTGACACCATGTACCTTATGGAAACTGAAAACCTCCCATAAACAATTGTATATTTGGTTTTCCAAAAACATTCTTCTCTTAATGACCTTGTTTTTTTGGGGGGTTTTTTTTAAATGTGATGCACGACCGTGTTTACTGTTTGGAATTTGCGAGCTGTTTACATTGCGATAATGACAAATGTTTTCTACAGTTATGATATTTGTATAATCGGAGGAGAAATTGATGTGTTGTTGAGATTACGGCGAAGTCACAGATGCTGAAACATCTAGAGGACCTCTGTAAATATGCCCGGCGCGATGGGCCAACATGAGAGTTTTGGCTTGGCCGTGGAGCATTTCTTCTGAGTGAAGTCATCACCTCTTCTCTGTCGAAAGATGAGAGACCCGGCTTCAGGACACCCGTCTTGTACTACACCGACCTGTTTTCTAATGGCCGCTCAAATCCAACAGTGTGGTCTGATTCTGGATTGATCCCAATCTACTCTGAGTGGTCTCTGCCCCGGTGGGTATAATGGTGTCCAAATGGGTGTTCAACTCAGGGCTCTTGGGTATTATTATTTTCCTTGTACCCTCATGTATTGATAGATATCTACCTTTTGGATTGACAATAACTGCTTCAATGGTGAATTACAATTACAATTACTTGTAGCACGGTGAGAGTTATGAGAGTTTACAACACACTAGCAAACATAAAGTAAATCCTTATTCACAGTTAATGTTTTTAGGATTATTTAGCGTTTAGGATTCGGTAACGTTATCGGAATGTAAAACTACAAGTGACGGTTTTTCTTTTAACTAGACGGTGTGAATGAAAACATTTAAATAATTATTATATTGATTACTCAGCGTTTAAGAAAAATTATGATTAGGATAAGTCAGATACTGATATCCAAAGCTTAATAACTACGATTGTAAGACCGCTTTGAAACCCTTTTTTAAACCCACTTTTTAAACTTGGCCTTGTACTTAAATATCTTGTTACCCCACAGACTGTTAGGCACCTTGTTTGTTAGGGGCATCTTATAGTCTTTAGTTTAATGAGACAGTTAGCTGCTGGCCCAATCTATAGAGCAGTTATGTTCAATGGGGGCTCTTAGTAGAGTGTAGTTTAAAAAAAATTAAATAACTTGCAGACCTGGGAATCCAATTTATTTTAACATACAGTACATTTTTTAATCCTTGTGTTACAAATAAGTAATATGTAAAAAAAAAAAAAAATCACAATTTTCCATTGCAGGTTCAGAACTGGGTTCTGTAAACATGTTTCTAGTAGATGTTACAAGGGTGACTCATCCAGAAAACTGCTGTAATCAGAGAGAGAGAGAGAGAGAGAGAGAGAGAGAGAGAGAGAGAGAGAGAGAGAGAGAGAGAGAGAGAGAGAGAGA
>JAOVYW010003066.1:0-14428 GCA_025775045.1 Hiodon tergisus | reverse complement strand
GAATTTCTAAAGTCTTTGAAATCACTTTGTAACCTTTGCCAGCTTTATGTAAATCAACAATTCTTGATCGTAGATCCAGAGCTCTTTTTGGCAAGGCATGGCTCACATAAACATGTGCTTCTTGTGCAGAGCAAACTCCAAAAGTTTGAGGGGTTTTTAATCAGTGTTTTTTTTTTTTTAGGTCATTAACTCAAGGGTTCACTTACTTTTTCCACTGCCATTCTGAATGTTGAATGAGTGTGTTCAATAAAGACATGAGGGATCAGAATTGATTTTGTGTTAATATTTTAGACACATTATATTTTTCAATACCCTTAGATGAAGATCAGATCACATTTTATGACAAATTTATGCAGAAAACCATGAAATTCCGAAAGGTTCACATACTTTTTCTTGCCACTTATATAAATATATATATCACTAATTAAATTTAGAGACAGTGCAGTCATTACCTTCTTCTCCAATTTCATGTCCAGTTTAAGGTCCATAAAGACGCTCTGTTTGGGGCTGGAGTAGTCTAACCGCTGAAAAGTCTTCAGCATGTCGACTGCCACACCAATATCATACACTGGTTTGGGGTAGTACCTAGGCATGTAAACGTCATCCACTGGTTCCCAAGCCGTAAGTCCGTATGGTTTGTGGCGATTAGCATCATCAATCTTCTTCTCATTTTCTACCTTTGGCTTTGCGTCTTTTTGTTCTTTTTTTACCACCCTATGTTGAAGTAGACATGGACACACACAGTTCCGTTTTTTATTTTAAATGTGCAAAAGGTGTTTTGATTTACAGTGATGCATGCAGGAATTATGGGGATTTGGTCATCCAGCCCTACAACTTATAAAATTAATATAAAATAAGCCATACAAGGAACAAAAAGCCAAAACGCCAACAAAATGATTCCCATAACAGTGCACAGAAGTAGCATGATAAGTGCATTACTACAATATTAACATAGTAGTTTGAGCCCATTTTGTAAGGTTGGAGAGATGATATTAAGGCTGGGACCAAATCAACCCCCTAATTGCATTTAAGAGTGTTTTATATTCCATACAGTTATGTGAAGAGTGGAAAATGTAAAAAATATATGCAAGTTAAAATACAAAATAGGTTAGATATAAATAACTTACTTCACTGCAGCAAAGGTCCTGATGGGTAAATGCCAGGATTCGGTTTTAGATAGACTTGTCACAGAGTGATTTTGAGGGGTCCGAAGATGCCTTTGACACCCAGCTAAAACTAAGAAACAAGTAGGCCTACATAGTTAGATGAGTGGTGGGAAACCTGCTCTTGTGAACCAAACTGATTTAACTTTCGACACCTACATGAGAACAGCCCAATAATATGCTTGTACAAAGAGTGTCAAAGCTGCAGTTACACTGTACATTAAACTGTCCAATTTTTTCCCGTGAGCCAGGGAGCACCCAGGATGGGACCCAAGTCCGTCACACCACAGAAACACTGAGACAAGGCCAATTTTGTAGTTGCCATAAATGGTTTATGTGTCTGTATATATATGACCTCCATTTGAAATAACAACAAAAATAGGTATGGTATAGGACTATTTATGAATATGGAATTCTGATAATTAAAATTAACTAAGTGATTTTACTTTTCTTAATTATAGTTTAAGGCTGTTTAACGACTTTTTTTTTTTTAATGTAAAGAAAATTCCAGCCAGATACTATTTATAATAAACCTACAGATATTCTGCCAAAATTTGTGAGTGCCGGCGCAAAACAATAACTGAGCAGACAGAATGTTCATTGCTAAAGTACAGTCAGCATTAATGCATTACTTTTAAAAAAAAAGTAAAATATGGCATGGTGGCGTTTGTGAATAAATATAAAACTGGTACCGCTTTCATCTAATTAGTGACCAGGTATTTATCAAGAGAGACCAGACTTCACTACAACAATCGTTTTCCATGAATCCATCCCAATTAAATCTGACATACGATATAGACACAACATTCTTTTGAAAAGTGGAGGAAAAAGTGGCGGAAATAGTGGAGGAAGATAACTTGTAAGGTACTATCACCATGTCCTGTCAGACAAACTAGTCTAGCTACGCAATATGGTAAAGATGTTATCAAGACAATGCGCTACAATTAACTGCATCCAATATGATGTGTGAAAAGTATTTAGCCATTATATGCCAATCTATTTACCTGATCTCTCCTATTTTTGTGATGATTTGTTTTAAACTACAGATAATCGTACTGACTTACGTTTGTAAAGAATAGCATCGGCTATTCCCCCTATTTAATTCCCCTTTTATGTCAAACGAACTGTATTTGAAAACTACAGTCAAACTCGGGTGATGTGATACAGGTCATTATTACTAGGTTGACAAGAAAATAAATTGTCAAGTAAATCAGTAAAATGTTGCACATTACATAACTGCCATGCTTTAAAATCTGCACACGTGAATAAAGAAACACTGAGACCTACAAAGTGACTGTTAAAGGCAACTGACCTTTCACAATGGTCCTCGCACACGTCGCCATGTTGTTAATTCACTGGTGTTACACTGAAAACGTGGTCGTACAGGTTTGACACTAAATATTTCTGTTCCTATGGTTGCTTAGATTGGACTAGATAGTGTTCTAGATAGCCAGTAATGAGATTGTTGCAGTGCGTTTTACCAAAACTGCAAAACTCTTAAGAGCCAAGCTTCTTATATCAGCATCCAGTACCTGTAACTAATGTAAGTAGTTTTCAAAATAACCGCAAAACATCGGAGAAAATCTAACTCTGGGATTTTAATAATTAAATAAAAATAAAACAATTAAGTTCACACCGAAATACACTTATCGAAGTCAATAAATGGTTAGACCAGGGGTTCCCAAACTTTTCCATGCCAAGGCAACCCAAATAGCATAATCTTGTCTTTAAAAACCCATTGACAATACTAGGCAAATGTTTAAAAAAATATGCTGAGGCCCCTCTAGAGCCCCCTGGCGGCCCCCACTTTGAAAACCAAGGGTTAGACAACAGCTAAAAATTATTAATAAATACTTTTAAAAAAATTATTACCTGCAAAAAAAGACAATAACACTAGTAAGTTCAACTGTGATCATTAGTTTTACAAATATATATTATGTCAATTTACCTAATTGTTCTCTTCATGTGACAACTATTCTTATTGACTTCTCATCTAAAATTACACTTTCAGATATGGCAGCACACAGTGATATACTTTCTTATACGTTGCCTAACACATCTACTGGTGTTACTGACTAATCAACATCCTAATTTAGCACCAAAGTTGCTCAGATCCAATATAGCTTCATCTACATTCTGGAACCCATGGTGGTCGACACTAGTGTTGTTCTCAATAGCAGTAGATCAAGTGTAATAAATAATTTTTGGGCAAAATAACTTGCATGCTTTACAGTGGGAACCAGGTATGTGCACAATCCCTATCATCAAACCATCTCGCTGTTCATACCAGTATTGTAGTAGCTGGTGCAATGTGTCAAGGTCACTTCACCTAATTGGTGTTATTTCTCTTGCTCCTAGACCCTACTGTCCAATATAGTGGGACATAGATCCCCTTACATTAAATGGGCAGCTTGGATTTTTTCCCCTCTCAGGATGGTTTGGGGCTTTGTATGGGTATTCTCTCAGAACCAGCGCCCGATATTCTCAAATAGTCCAGTCAGTCGTGCCTGGAGATCTCGAATCCCCCTGGACTCACCTGTGAGTCCACTTGACTCATTTAAACCCCCGTTAGAGGGACAGTATGAGGGATTCCTCTTAAAGACTGACCACCTTCCTTCCAAGTGCTGCCCTGACTCTGCCAACGTTGGGGGATGGCCCAGAGTCTCAGAAGATTATTTGGGTTGTACTTTAGTAAAACAACTATTTTACTTCTATTTCAAATATTAGTTTACGGAATATGGGTCAGGTGTCCACTTCCCAAGAGCACTTGGTTACACTGCAACTCCAGCTTCAATCCTTTATGTTTGTGATGTACTTATTGGCATCACAGAAGGATCACAGACACAGGTGATTCAGAAGTAATAAGAAACTATAAATCTAGGAAACTGAAGTAATTGGTTATTTAAGTAATTCTTCAATAATAAGGAGCTTAACACAGACACAAGTGATTTACTTATATATTTAATAATTCCGACAATCATATGGTTAGGATTAAAAGGTATTAGAACTTAGTCAGTTCACATATATAGTCCTCTGGCCTGAAAGACCAGTAGAGTTACCCCCTCCTTGATAGGTGATGAACCCAAGAACATGTATGTCCTAGTAACATATATGTCTCCCAGCAACACAGTTTTATTTGAATCTATCAATACATCCATACATAACCATTCAAAGGTACAGATCTTAAAAGTCCAAATACGCAAAAGCAATTCTAACATGAGCCAAGTCTAACGTGGGCCAAGTCTAAAAGATGCAATGATAAGCTGTCTTGCCTAAAAGCTGTCTTTTTGTCAGTGCCACCTAAAAGTGTCCTCTGCTCAGAAGGTTCCCTCGCTTCTAAACCCTATCTAGTTACATTTATACTAAACCTATTATAAGGCATGAGCTGTCTCTGACCCATACAATTCTTCATCACATAGCATGAGCTGTCTCTGATCACATTATAGATTTTTTACCTTGTAATTAATATCCCTTGATAGTCTCCAAAACTCTCCACCACACTTTGGAAACTCCCATTTGCAGGCTGCAGTTGTGTAGCAATTTCAGCAGGTGGTGACCCAGTTTTGGTTCTTCCTGTAGATGTGGTTACAGCAGATGCTGGCCCAGCTCTATTCCCCGCACCGAGCAACATAGCCTCAAAGTTTCCAGAAAGGCCTTCCACTTTAGCATGCATACTGAACCTCTTAGCTTGTTTTCATGACACCCATTTTCTCTGACACCCACTTCTTGACACCTTGAGTTTCTTTTAAATTACCATGGCTGATTCCTTCACCATGCACAAACGGTTTATATCCCCCCCCCCCCCCTTGTGTTTTACAATCCAGGTCACCCCAATCATGGACCATCCTAAATCATCTTTAATATTTACACCCCCATCTACTTTAAGGGTATTGGTTACCAAATAATAACCTGGTTCCAACAATGAGCACTTAATCCCTGACAGTTCAGACAATCTTGCATCTTACTATATTATCGTGGAGTGACCCCAGCCCCATAGGGTAGTCATTGTCGACACTTTTCTTCTCCGGGTGGGTGTTGCTCATTTTCCCTTCTGGGGCCAAGTAGGCATAAGCGCCCTTTTCCCGGTTTCCCCAATATTCACCAGGGTCAGTTCTAGCTTCATTACTGATAGCAGGCATGGGTCTCCACCCTCCCCAGTGCCATCTTTTGGCATTAATCGTTGATACTCAAAGGGGTACATAGCAAGGTCCTTGAAGGGGACACACTCCAAAATATTGTGGAACGCCTTCCCAGAAGAGTGGAAGCTGTTATAGCTGCAAAGGGGGGGACCAACTCGATATTATTGCCTATGAATTTAGAATGGGATGTCACAAAAGCTCCTGCAGGTGTAATGTGTAGGTGTCCCAATACTTTTGTCCATATAATGTATCTTCTTCCCGGCATTGCCTTTCAAAGTCATCCCATTGGTCATCTATTTCCTCAATTGGCAATCCTCCTCCTCCTCCTCCTGTTATAGGTTAATTACAGGTCGTCAGAACATGGTATCTATTCCTCGGGAACTATGCAGCAAAACCCATTAACCAGATCATAAACTATTATATGGACTTTAACACATGCTATTTGAATAATGAGATTAAGATCAGGACTACTGTCCATGTAACATCTTTTACCTCTTAGATACTAGTGTTAATATTTTTTGTTTTAAATAGAATGATTAGAATGGTCAGAACTTCAAAGGAACAGTAGTCATAGTCACAGTTCCTTACTACGGGGTTCTCTGGTTATTCCAATTAAGCAGTTGTTTAACCCTAAGAAATTTTTCTGATTAGGTTGTGGTTTCTTTACTCCAAAGAGTTTTCTGTGATTGGTGTGCGGAAATTACCTTGCAGCATACTCACCCCCCCCCCCTCGTCACGTTGGGCTTCACGTCTTCACATTCAGGGTGTGTCCTGGGTAGGGTTCAGCCCGTCTACCCCTTTTCTGCTCTGGCATCCTAGAGATTCCCTCTCTCACCAGGTCCTCTCGGCAATCCGGTAGGACCGCCCACGTTTAAGAAGGAGGGTCTGTTCTGCCCTCTCCTCAGAGGAAAATTGGGAAAAGAAATGAGCAGTTCATGTCTTCATTCCTATAACAATTTTGTCGGTTTTCCAGGGAGCGGAAAAGGCATTGGACCCAAATAAATTATTACTGTGGTACCTACCTTGGGACCCACAACATATCCAAGGAAATATGGGCGAGCTGTGGACATAAGCTTTAAGGAAACGTCTGCTGAGTAATAATGATGTGTGTTTTGCAGAGATTCCTGTGAATGGACATCACTTTTCAGGACGTAGAGAAGATGATTTCGGATTGGGACGCAGCCTCTGATTTTTCTGAGTCTGAGAAGCATTTCCTATTTGGGACCTTAAAAACCATTGATTTTTTATATTTAACCAATATTATTAATGATTAAGATTGTATAAACACTGTATTGTATAAATACCTTTGCTAATATATTTACAAATGACCGTGCTCATTATCATAGCAAATGAACTATCTGTGGACATTAATTGCAAATGCCACCTATTGTAATTTGTGTTTATTATCAACTAAAATGCACCAATAATCTGTAAATGAGGACTAAAACTGTAAATATATGTAGATTAATTAATATCTGTCTAACTATCTATCTATTTTTCATTTTTTTTAGCTATAAAACATTTCCTGATCTGCCTAATTAAATACTATACAGTATAATAATTTCACAATGGACAAAAGCTGTCAGGAAATTCCATTAAGGACCATATTGTTTTGCATTGTTTTTCTCTCTTATTACAATATTTTAAACTGACTGTCATGGCAATGCAGTTAGCATATGAAAAGCTAAGCATGGAAACAATGTTGGTATGTGGAATCTTGGTTTAGTACAATGTACATTATATGGTTCCTAATCAACCTTGCTGCACACCGTATATCTTGCTTTAACATAATCCCAAACTACAGACTGCTTCAATTGGGCCCACTGTCTGGTGTATCAGTTTCAGTTTAAGTGTGACCATGAAACGTGCAATTAGCAGAAAATTTTAGGTCAAATTTTACATTGCACTGTAAATAATAATTATTTTAAAGTAAGAGTCAACAAAAGTAGTTAAGAACAACAGTGAAGAATTCCACTGTGGGGCAATAAATAAAACAACAGTAGATTAAAAACCAAGCTTTGATCCACCTTATTACACACCCTAGTCCCACTGCTTGCCTCAAGGGAAATATAATGTTTTTGTTAAAGACATTACATTTCTCCGTTGAGCTATTCCTCACTTGAACCTCGGTGCGAAACAAGAAAAATCCCCATCACTAGTGTACACCACACAAGACTGATAGTAGGCAAGAGAGAGTGACCTTTAAAAAGCAAAACGCTGTGCCGTTAATCTCCTCAATGGAAAGACAATCTCAGCATGAGTTCAGATGAAGTGACACAGCAGCCGCTGTTCGTGATCAAAAGATAAAACGGAAAAAAGCATCACTGTTAGCAACAATATACAAACTCTCATTGCATTGGAGTATGTTCCCAATAACGTTTTTTATTTTTTAAATGGAAAAAAAAACCAAAACCTAGTGGGTGTTTAGGGGTCTTCCAACCATTGTTATTATCATGAATCATTATATCCAAACAATTATTCTGAACATCGTAGTTCATAGTATTCCGTCAAGTTTAATTTTATTATATTTAACTTACTTTCCACTTTGATTCAAATCAATCCAGAAATTCTTCACCGTACTATTTTCCACAGACTTTTGGCAACATAAATATTAATGGATTTATCAGAACCCACGGTCCCTCTTCCATATATTAAGATATGGGTTGCAATCAATCATTGTACATCCATGGAAATAGTTGAATTATTAAGGTCTAATTATTAAAGACATCCACTGCTGCTATGGAAATGATAAAAAATATGATTTATATATCCAAAACTAGTCAATGGTGTTCAACTAACAACGTTCAGCCATGTGTGGGTCAATTGGGAAGGTTGCACAATGTTGGTTTTTTGGTCAAAGGCTACATCAAAGTTAACAATTTACAGTAAGTAAATTTCATAATATAAATAAAGTGGACATCTGGAGACTATATATAGGATGTTGGAAGGTAACCACTGTAGAACATCCTATTTTTTCAAACCCAGGGGAAGCCCAGAGTAATACACATTTAGGAAGACACACAGATTATTCGCCACAAATAATAATTCAGTAAATGGCAAACTCACCATGTGATTCCTTTTTACTGGATCTGTAGTTAAAAACAGCAAGTAATGGTTACAAGCCAGGCAGTATTTAACCTTATTGCACACTTGCAT
Source organism: Hiodon tergisus (assembly GCA_025775045.1). Classification (NCBI taxonomy): domain Eukaryota; kingdom Metazoa; phylum Chordata; class Actinopteri; order Hiodontiformes; family Hiodontidae; genus Hiodon; species Hiodon tergisus. Next base: position 5,970 of record JAOVYW010003066.1, on the reverse strand, counting down.
TTTCTGTTCCTGAATCTGCAAGTTTACAAAATGCCAAATAAGCCTTCTTTCTAATTCTAGGGAAACTGAAAATGACAGATGTGCAACTAATTAGATAAATTACATTACATACATGTAGTATTCAATACGAATATGTTAACCCTCATTATAACTCATTATAAGTGCTTTGTGACAGTTGTAAAAATGCACCATAACAAATAAAATTTGATTGTGTTTTTAATAAGAATATTAGAACATATTTCTAATTTGATTCATAGTTAACAAACTAGTGAAAATGCTTAGTGACATCTATTAAGAGAGCAAAACACCTCTGACCCTGAACTGAACCTTTCAAAAGGTTTGCTAAAGCAATTGTCCCTGTAAAGTGATTTCCAGAAAATGCAGAAATTCCTACAAAATCAATACTTAAAGATTGCGTCCTTGTGCTTAGTCAGATTCTGAGGCCTTTCCACTAGTTCATGAAAGATGTGATGAAAAAAGATCAAGCTTGACAACAGCATGCAGGCATTTGGAAAGACATACACTCCACCTAGACCAAGGGAAATGTTATTTTCTGTCATCAACTGTGAATTATTATTTATCTGTTTGGATTCATTAACTTTTTTCATTGAGTGGCATCACTAACATTAACCTTGGCACCATGGCCAGGTCAGCCATCCCTTCTTTCCTCCCATGCTGGAAGAAACTGGCAAGACAGACCAAGAGCGGTGAGCTGAACTGACAGTGCAGCTCAGCTGGTCACCTCGAAAAAGTCACCTTGAAAAATATTAATAATTGTGCCCTGCTCGCAAGACCCCAGGCAATTGGCTGTTCTGGTTCACCTCTGCAAATTGTATCTTTGTTAGAAAAGTGTACATGGGTGCGCAAGAAATAAATCAATCAATCATTTTTACATTTTTGCCTAGTTTGTAAGACGCTGGAAGAACTTTCACGTATGGTAGAGCAGTTGGACGTATGAGAGGAGGATTATACCATTTCTGTAAAACCTGCTCCCGATTGAAAAGATCTGAAATTATTTTTAAAATTTTATTAAATTTAAATGATCTTGACTAACTTTCTCGCCTGCTCTCATCCCGAACCGACTTCAGGGGAGAGTTTGTTTTAATTTAGTTTTTTCTTTGCAGTTACAATAAATTAGGCTTGTGGTGTCACATCAGAAGGATAAAAAACTGGAAAGAAACCTTTTTTGAATTCTTGATCCCTGCCTCACTGCTTGCGACAGTGTGTCAATTAAATACTGCACAGATTAAATGACTCCAATTGATGTTTGGTAGGTTAATAAACAAGAATGACACACAATGTTGACAAAAGAGTCCTGAATTCAGCCAAGAAAATATACAAAAAATAGTCCCAACTCGGCAGTTAACCCAATCTTGCAGAAAACCACAAAATCTGACAAAACTGGAAAATATTTATTAAAATCATATCCTGGATTCTCTTGAATGGCTGCTCAGAAAAACAATTTTATCTTTCTGACACAACTAAAAGCATGCACATCCCGAGCGTTGCTAAATGTATTGGGTTTAATTTAAGTAAACAGCTAAATGATAAAAACCTTTCGTGGTTACATTTTTTTACTGTAGGGTGAACCTTACCTCCCACCACCCCTGGAGAAATATACAAATTGGTGAGTTTATATGATGAACCCTTTTTTGTGGAAAAAGAGAACGCCCTCAGCACTTCCACATTTCAGCTGATATAAACTCCAGGGTAGACACCAGTCATTGTTAGCTCCCTCAAGAAACTGAAGCCTTTGTCCAGCTCTGTGTTGCTGACCACTGCCAAGATGCCAATCAAGACACACATCCTCTCGATGGTCCTGCTCGTCAGCCTCTTTGCTCAAGGTGAGACATCGTACCCTTAATGTCAGTTAAGCACCTTTTGGCTGGTGCACTTACTGCCATTGCACTAATTATAAGGTTGTTGAAGTTGTTTTTCAAAATTTTAAACTATTTTTATTATAAACTGACTTTAACATTTATACACATACTACAACAGACTATTTTCACTCTACTAAGGGTACAGGTAAGAAGAATGTCATTAAAATAATGCTTAATAGAACATTCTTATTTCTTATTTCATCATTTGTAATTTCAAAATAAGTAAGTATTAACAGAAATATCATTATGATGACTATCTTACATGTTTAAAAAAACAATACACCAAAAAAAGAATGGCTTTAATCTAGAACCATATTTAAAAATTTAAATTATTCTTGCCACAATCAGTCGATTTCGGGAAACATTCATCCAATATAACCAATATGTGAGATAATGGAAAGGCTAGGGTCCGTTTTGGGTAAACTGGATAAATCTTTCATTTTTAGTGTTCTCAATTGATGCACTTGTCAGCGTGCCGCAGAGATGTCGTTGCCTTGGTTCTTCCCACGCGGTTATCGACTCGAAGACATTCAAGCGGATCGAGATTGTCCCTCCGAGAGCAATGTGCCGTAGGACCGAAATCATGTGAGTGGGTGTCGCACGGCCTGCCAGTCTGCAGCTTTTCGAAGCATGCTCAAACCAGTGACAAAGAAAGTCTGGGGGAGGGCATGTTGCACAAGGAAAAGGGTTTCTCATCTATTGCTCTGGCTGTACTCCGAGGGCTCCTCCCACACACATCACATAACCGATTTAGTGCCTCATACTGAGGGATGACCTTTCAGAGTTACTGCTGGAAAAGTTAAACGCAAGGGAAATTACTATCAAGTCAACTTCTAGGAAGCTTAACGTTTCACAGATTAATTACTACTGCTACTCATTTTATCGAGTTATTTTTTAATCTTTTTTATTTTATTGAATATTTATTCTATGCTTTAGAATCACGAAGAAAAACAATGACGTGATTTGTGTGGCTCCAAACGCACAATGGATCAGAGAGGTCATCGAGAAAGTCATGAAGAGGTAGATACAATTACTCGTTCAGTTCTCAGCTCTCTTCTTCAGCTCACTTTCATCGACATTTTGTTTGACAATATGCTTGTTTCTTTAGCAGAAGGCAGTCAAGACCTCTGACACCAACTACAGACAAAAAGCTGAAACAAGATCTTCAGGCTAAACAATAAACATTTGATATGAATAAAATCCTATTTTTCATAATTAAAGGACATAATTAAAATCAAGAATCCAATAAATGTTACATGATTATTTCAAAGCTTCATAATCTTTTATTGCGTCATCTTTTCAATAAATTAAAGAGATAAAGAAAAAAATTATTTTGTTGACAGACTACCAAAACCGCACGCTTAATATTTCAATAGACAGTAAATGGAAATGCCCTGCAAAATTGGGTGTATTGCCAACACTGAGAGATGATCATTCAGTTAAATTCTTTGACCAGGGCTGAACAGGAACATGTCAATAAAACGCAAGCAAGGTTTTTGTCCAAATATTACAAAGCGGGGCCCTCTTTCAGGAGTTGCTGATCTGCACAAAAAGCATTGCGGCTCCCCAGTAATGAACCGCTGATTCTCCACATCATGTCAAAGTTGGGAAAAAAAAACATAATTTACCAGGGGATGTAAAGGGAGCTCCAGCACTTCAGAGGTGCAGATACATTGACAACAGCATGAGATGCATAATATTGAAACAAAGATGCAGTGAAAGATAGGATACGTAAGACTGCACACAGCAAATTAACCAAAGCTTTAATGCAGATATAATGTGTGATTACACAGGAACAGCAGAAGCCCTCTCTGAGTTGACTGATCTGTAAAGTTAAGGGGATCTGGCATCGCTATAGATTAAGGGAACGGGGAAGCAGGTGATTTAGTGGGTAATGTTTTAGGCTTGTAACTGAAAGGTAGCTGTTGTATCCATGAGCAAGATAGACTAGTTTACCTAATGACTTTGATAAAACATTGAAGGGGACAAATGAAGAAAGTACAGAATTTATTACACATAGTTATAGCTGCTGTTGACTTTCACATTTATTTAATAATATACTCTTACAATCTTTATTAGTATGTATTGTAATAATCTTTCAATTTAAAACTTTATATCCAGCTGCGGATATTACACTACTAAGTCCATAACACAATCTCAGCTAATCAAAACTAATAGAACTACGGTTAAACTGCCAAAGATTCTGCAGCTAACCATTGGGATGAAGCAATAAGGGAATCAAACAACAACCTTTAAAAGCATTTTCTGTGCACCACCGACTATGCTGGACAGTAGACTACTATTACAATGCTTTTGATTAACCTACATGTTACAGTGCTTTTGATAAAATGGGGGAATGTTTCATGAAACCCTTGTAAACAATTGAGGAAAAGGGTAAGATTCAGGGATAGCAAGTCTATTCTGATTTTCTTCAAATCTGGAAAATGTTCTTCAAAGGGGAAAAAACACAAAATCTTAAATATGCTACAGTCAGCATGTAAGAACAAATAACTACCTAAATTAGAAATAGTTAAATTAGAGTAAAATAAATATTAATAAATAAATAAAACCAATAAATAATTCTGGCCAAAGACAGGCTGAAACAGCAGCAAGCTAAAGCAGCAGCAACATGCAGCAACCAATCACATTCTTTCAGGATGTCTCTTATGTTACAAACGTCATGCTCAGCAGTGATTTGTTAAAGAGACTATCACTCTAAACCAATTAGTTGGTTAACACATCTCAGTAGGCCCACTTCTGGTATCCATAAAGACTTCAATATTTTGAATATGCTTGGCCCTCATTGCCTTTAATGGTGTTCCTCTGCATAGGTACGTTTCTATCCCTCCCCAAATCAAACCTAGAATTTTTTGAATTCCAGCCTATTATTATACTGAATATCCTGACAATAATAATCTAATTAGGTGCAAGTGTGTAAGACATTATTTCATTAAGTGTAGAATTTACACAAACAATTTGAACCATTATCAGATGTAATCACAGGTAATTAAGCGCAGTATTTCATCCAGACTCTAATATAAAACAATATAATAATTTTATGATAGAGTCTGAATGAAATGCTGCACTTATTAACAACATTGCTAAGTCACTACATTAACACTAAATTATGAGTTTTATGATCTTACTCTTACCTGCACTGTAAGCCGTCTCTATACCAAGGACTATGACACACAACAAAGTTAGAGCTTGTGGCAACCCCGGGGCTTACGGACGGCAGATGCGGCAGAAGCCGCTCCCCCCTCAAGCTCGGGGGCAGGTTATTGAGGGGCGGTACGTTCCCACCCCAGCAATCACCGGCACAGCTGACATGCATCGGCTCATTGGGGAGCGAAAGAACAAAAGCCGGCAGAAACAAGGAGATGGCGTCGGCACCGGGGAAGCTACAGGCGATCGAAAAGCTCAGGTAGCGTGTGCTGATCGTGGAAAGCGTGTGCTCTGTCTTTACAGCTCCGGCTAGGGGATTGGCGGCGAGTGAAACCCGATATCTCCCCTGAACGAGGAGGACAAGACTCCTGCGACTAATTGTCACGATTTTCATGCCCCGATCCGGGAGGAATTTCCATTGTGTTCTTTGCTTTTTGCCCCGATCTGGGAGGAATTCTTTTGGGATTTTTCCGTGACTTTATACCCCAAACCGGGAGGACTTTTGTGTTGCGTTTTACAACACAAGGGTGCCGAATAAAGAAGCAGAGCCGAATTACGAGGAGACTCGATCCTTTCTGCTGTGCATTACTCTCTCTCGGTTGTGTGCGGCGCAGTCCGTACGCCCCGTGGTTGTCACATCTGATTCCACCACCTGCGCATGCACACAGAGAGAGACGCTACCGAAGGCAACATGGAAGCTGCACTTAACGCCCTAGCCCAAGCCCAGCAAGCCCGGGGGATGGATGCTGTCCAAGAACTGCACAGAGGCCATGCTCCGAGAGCAGCGCAGCGCCATGGAGGAGCAGCTGAGCGTGATGCAGGCCAAGGCCCAGGGCAGCTACCAGGACCTGCAGAGCATGCAGATGAAGTTCCAGCAGATGAGAGAGACCCTGGAGACCAAGATTGCCTGCTTGCAGCAGGAGAA
>JAOVYW010003061.1:0-14432 GCA_025775045.1 Hiodon tergisus | reverse complement strand
ACTGGAAAATTGGAGGTTAGTCAACACCAGCCGACCAACTGCTTTTTTTTGGGGGGGGGGGGGCGTGGGGGGGGGTTCTGTGTGGCATTGCAAAATAACATGCGATGCTTCGGCATTATGTCCAGAATACCCATTCGATGCTCTCTTCGGACAATAACAAATGAAATAACCACACCTCACTGCACCTCACCTCATAGCAATAAAAATGCCAATTAAGAAACAAACCCAGAAACTGGGTGTAATTTATTAATTGCGCAGTGCGGAATATGAAAACAATCTTTCCGTCGCTTTCGTACATAGCTACATTTGTTCAAACAGCGACGCAGTGCTCGTGATCTCGTGGCTAGCTCGATGTACACACATTTTAAAATATAATAATAATGTTTATCCAGGTGTGTTGACATTTAATTGTGTACACAACGCATACATAGTACTAGTCTGCGTGTAGTGTTCCTCTGTTACTGGCCTACATAACGGTACTGCATTTGTTTGCCCTAACGTAATTTTAGTATTTATGTCTAACCTAAAGAGGTAAATGCAATCACAGTTCAATTACAAGTTTTGATACTTCAAGGTTTTTTTTTTTTTTTTGTGAATGGACAATAATATTCTGACATGTTTTCGTCATTGAAGCTAGCTGAATATGGATATTTGTATAATGTTAGCCAATTTTAGCCATTGTCGGTTTAAAATATCTTACAAGTATGACTTTTAATTGTGAAAATTCGTTCAAATAAAAAATAAAAAACGCGGATCTGTATATATAAACGATACAGAAATATATGCTTAGTTCTTAATTTATTGAGGACGTTTATGGTCGCTTTATATGGAGCGTGATTGATTAAAAAGCGGTAAAGATCTGATTAACATACGTGAATTAAACATCAAAGCTTGTATGATGTAAAAATTAATGTTCTACACGATATCGTGAAAAATAATGTTCTTGGGTATATTTCCTTTGCACAATAATAACGATTTGCGGAACTCTGTTGTCCTCAGATTATTCAGTAGGCCTACATATATTTGAAATACATCTATAGTTTTTAATATTCGGAAGGACAAGATAATGTATTTTTATATTTTTAGAAACTAAGCTAGTTTTGTTAAGCACGTGAATTCTGCACTGTTGGCGTATGAATTAACTGTTTGGAGAGTGTTGAATTTAGCACAAAGAGAATTTTATTTTAATGGCAGGAGTTTTAGCAACACACTTGAGGGGATTGAAAAATCAGTAACACGTATTGAGTTTCAGTGTAGTACTCGAATACCGTTCACTTGTCTCCACATCTCCAGCCCTGCACATAATAAAATATATTACGTTGCGTGTTAATTTGTATTATTTGTATCTGAAAGGTCCGGGGTAACATCACCTTGAATGTCAGTGATTGAGTTGATTTTATTTAAAATGCAGGTATACTTCGGAATGCACGGGTTATAGAACAATGATAACAATTCGGACACATTTAATTTATTGCAGGGTACATGCCACAAACATGCATTAAAGTTACACCCATATATTAATAATACTGAGCACATGTACTATACAATAACTTTTAAATGTTTCAGATTGAACAAATGTATTTACTTTTTTTTTTTGATGTGTTTCACCAACTAATAACCAGCATTAAATGTGCTTTCATGTTCAAAATCATGGTCTTCGGCAAATTTAAGAAAACGTCTGTGTCGTACAATAATCTTTGTTTTGAACAATAATCAACTTAATATGCTCCCACAACGTGTTTCTGCAATATTTATAGGTTTAAGACGTAAATAAGCCAGTCCACAATTACCCTGTGATGAAACATATTTAAATAACATCGCGTCACACCTAGAACACAATCAAGGATATACAATTATTATTATTTTTTTTAAAAGCTATATGACACTATCTGAATATTCGAACTTGGAAAACAAACATGTCCAGTGTCCCCAGTGCACCGCGCGCGCTCTACTGGAATACGTCGCGCGAGGCGACGCAACGTTGTGCCTTTTGTTTTGTGCACGCTCAGGAAAAAGTTAGATTTGAGGTAAGTTCCCGAATGCGATTTTCTCTGCTCATCTTCTTCAGCTTCATCCTGCGGTTTTGAAACCAAATCTTGACTTGTCTGTCGGTGAGGTTGACGCTTTTACTGATCTCTAGACGGCGCTCTCGAGTCAGATACATATTGAATAAAAACTCTTTCTCTAATTCCAGGGTTTGGTGCTTTGTGTAAGGACATCTCTTTTTTCTTCCACTTTTTGCGGTTAACCAATTGCTCGTCGGGGGATCATTTTTACATTCTGAGAAAAGATGAGACAGCACACAATAAGACGAGGAACTCCATATTAAGTATAAAAAGAAACATTCGCACATAACCCCTTAAATGTCTGTGTCTTCGTTTAAAAAAAAGTTTTTAAAAATCGGCCGTTTCTGATGAATATCACAGAAATCCCACCATTCCACAAAAACGGAAGTAATTGCAATTCGCTCTTACACCTAATAATGCCTAATATTTTTAGTTACTCAAAATTGAGAATTGCGTATAAAATCAGAGATCAAGAGATAACAATGTTTTCACAAATTGCAGCTATGTTAGGTTCTCTATTATTCGCGGGGTTGTACTTACTACTATATTGTTAGCATTTTCAGTATTTCCAACAATGTATTTGTTGGTCTCACTAATCACTCATCTATCCGTGTAAACAAAATTGTATAATTCAATAATAATTCAAAGTGTAAAATCTAATGAAAATTTGCACGTTCAAAGAAAGCGGGAAAAGATTATCATCTTTAAAAGGCATAGCATTTGAAATAACCCGTGGCAGGAAAGAAATCTGTTCAATGACGCCACCTCACCAAAACAGATTTTTTTTATCGTAGATCAAATATCGTTTTTTTCAGAAACATTTGTTATGCCAACCTAAAATGTCATGAAATTAAACTGATATTATTCGATAATCACACGCATATTCATCGGTATCCACCGACGGGGAGGTAGACCGCCTATTGCCTGTAAAAGCATTTTACTGCAACTTAGGTTAGGCTCTCATTAAACATTACGACTCAAGGGTTGTTTGTGTTTTATACTGGGTTTTATGGTGCTAGTGTTCGTATAACACCTCGGCGCGATTAATCCCTTCATTGTACCCACCTTTCACTTCCTTCTGTGACAATTCTGGGCTCGAGGCGGATGTTTCAGAGAAGCAATTCTTCTCCTCCTGAATGTTCGACTTAGGATCTGGGCTTTCCGCGGGAGAGGGTGTCTTGATCGTCTCTCGGTTGGTCGGAATGTCGGTTATTTTCTTCTCCACCTCGGCAAGTGAAGGCAGCTGCGATTTGGGAATAACTCGGCTCAGCTGCAAGATTGTGTTTGGACTCGTCTCGTGACTGTAGTCTTGATTTTTCCCCGATGCGTAAGTTTGACTCAGTCTGAAATAACCCGGGACGGGGATTTCGGAACCTTCAATAGAACACGGTTCTGGAATCAGATTAGAATAAGAGGGGATTTCAGAAGAGTTGACCTTTGTTCTCTTGTCGGAGTACATGCAGTAATTGCCTTCTTCTTTAATGTTTTGTGAAAACGTGCAAGAGGGCATCTGGGTGGAGGGGTGCTCTATTCTGCACGATCTGCTCGGATCTACCCAGTTATCAATTTGAGGTATATAAGAATGGGCAGTCATTCCCACGTTTTGGTGGCTAAGTTCTCCCCGTTTACCGAGAGACGGCAGGAGTCCACAGGTCTGCATTCCATAAGTTCCCATTTCTGCACTGGATGGCATGTACATGTTGCTGCTGGAGTAAAAATTGTCAGTTCTGCAAGCACTGATCAGAGAATCTACTAAAAAAGTATTTGCAGCCGGAGAGCTGTTGGGGAAAGACATTTTGGAAAGGTTTTAAAGCTGCGAGAGGTGTCCTTTGTAAGCTGACATATCTAGCAAAACAATCTCCGTGTAACTCAGGATGCCTCTACCACCTGACAACCACACCAATGAAATTTGAAAATGGCCTTGAGATGCTGCCTCTTTTCGCGTCACGTGAGCTCACGGTCTCTTGATTGGGATCTCAGACGCGGTGAACAGCGACATCTAGAACGCCGACGTGAAATTGATGTGACTGCGACTTGAGCATTTAACACGCCTTTTCACTTGACGCATGAAATAAAAATAAACGTTAGGTTGAAATGTGGACGGTTTGCTGAATTATATTAACGGAAAGCGAACCTAAGGTACGACTATAAGCGCGAGTTTCATGTCGTTTTTGAAAGCACGGAGTTCAAGATTTAAAGGAAATCGTTCTAACAAGTCAAATAAATTAACGTCGAATTAATGCATGAAATCGTACAGGTCAAATTGTTGTGTAAAATGAAACTTAGACAACAAATGTGGTTTCTTAAAGGTGCCGGTGTTTTCACAGACAGGGCCAGGGTGTCTGTTACGAAAGGGAACTCTAAGGCCTGTAAACACTCGGATTTAACTGTTTTGGAATGTTCAGGGCTTTCATTACATTCTCCTGAACTCCGCCATTTCGGTTATAATTCTGGGATGAATGTACGCTTTATTTTATAGACAGGGTAAAAGCATTTATGCCTGACACGTTCGGAGAATCAGAGGTTACTCAATTTATGAATGTATATTAAGGAGAATCAGGGCGATCAATATCTTTCTCATCTGCATTCGAGGGCTTCCTGTTAATTTCCTTACTCCTGAAGATTTTCAGAGAATTATACCCCTAGTTGAGCCAGATGTTCAGCAATTTTATTAAGAAATCAATTTTGACTTTGTTAAAGGAAGAGATTAATAGATGTAAATTACTAAAATGGTGCTAACATTAAGACTGACTGAAATTATATGTATGCAATTTTTTCTCACACTATCTAGATCTTATTTTTGAGTTGCTTTAAAATAATTTATACAACCCAATATATCATATATAAACCATACCATACCATACAGAAAATATAGTAGACTACGAGTTGATTAAAGTGCGCATTTTAAAAGTCTATATACCTTAATTTCCTGTGTGGGTGTACCCGCGTGATCTAAATCTTTAAAAAACCGAAATGCGGAAATTATTATCAAGTACGCGCATGGTCAAGTTTAATACTCTCGCTGTCCTTCCATTATCAGATGCCGTTGCTGTGAGATACCGTGCACCGTATTTTATTTGCAAATGCGAACAATTTTAGGATGCACGCCGGAGCAAAACATTAGTAGTTATGTCGTATTTTACTAACTGGGTTTTATGAGAGAAAAGGGGGCGCTTGGAATACATATGCCGATTATCCACGGAGTTTTCTGCGTGGAAAAACGGATAGGTATTAGAGACAACGAGAATATTTCGTGTTTCTCTAAGTTGAAGCCGGGATGGGCTTTCTAAAAATTATTGCTGGACACATAAAATACCTAACACTATAAAGACAATAATAAAATACACTACGCTACACGGCTCCTGTCAGAAACATAACCGAAGGAAACAAACCACAGAAGGCCCTGACACAATAAGCGCTAAAGCTTATACACACCAAACATGTAAAAATACTAAACAAAGCGACAAGACAGGAACTCTGGTGATAGAGACACAGGTAGTCACAAAACAATGATCAAATATAGTCTTTATTGGATTATATTACACTAGTGGTTATGCTCCAATAGTCAGGTTTTGTATTCTATATTTTAAAAATGTAAATAGTGCTGGATAATTGAACTGAGATTTTGAACTTGAAAAAACTATCAAGTTTTCTCTTTAATCATTAGAAATACTCTGGAAAGTATTATTTGTGATATAGACCTTTTAAACTTTTATTACTCTTATTATAATTGAATTATTCTACTACTATACTACTAACAACAACAGCTACAACAACAATATTTACAGCGACCATTTAAAATAAAGGGCAACGAATTCCTCGATATAATTCTGTGTGATTCTTTTGAGTAATTCATTTTGATGTAGAATTACGATTTATTTTGTCATAATTGTTTGCTGTTAGCACACACAATGTATTCCTGGTGTATTTTGTGTAAAATATTGTTTGTATGATATTGTCATTTAGTGGGTGCAGAATTGTTATACTTTATCTTAAGCATTTTTGTTATTGAATGTAAAACACAGAAATTCGTTTTCCCAGGTTCTTCGTTCATCATCATTTTAACTGTAGCGGTCAGACAGATATAAAATCGAAACCGACTGAACGCGTGCTCGATTGGTTAACAATAGCTAGCGTTTTGTGCACGATTTTATGCATTGATTACTTGCTCTCAGGTAAAATAAAAATCTGGAAAATTCACGTTATTTTAACAAAATGTTAAATGTGTTTATTTTTTATCAATTAAAATTACGAAGTATCAATTTAGATTCCACAATATAACAATTGCAATATAACAATATAATAATCTTAATTATACCATGTAATAACGTTAGCCCAATCTAATTATGAATATCAACAAAGTACTTAAAACGCAAATAAACTGCAAAAATATAATATATTATAAAATGAATGTTTAAATACTACTACTACTATTACTACTACTACTACTACTACTACTACTACTACTAATAATAATAATAATAATAATAATAATTGTTATTATTAGTTATATTATAATTATTATCACAACATATATATATATATTATTACAATTATCATAATAATATCTAAAACAACGTTTTCTGCAGTTTTCTTGCAAAGTAATTTAAAGGTCGCCCTCGTGTGGTTGAGATTAGAACGGATAGGAAAGAAATGTCTCAATATTTTTTTATTATCTATTTTTGAATGTTTTTAAATTTAAATGTTTTTAATATTTTTAATTTAATTGAAATATACACATGTCCAATAAACAGGACAGTAGGCCATTTAAATTGGGAAATATAATTTTTATATAGAAGTCCCAACGAATGCGATAGATTTTCGTTGTTACAACCACTTTCAATTTTGCATGCAGTTTTTTTATACATTTCTTATAGAACACTATATTATAAATCCCTTGCAGAAAACCATATTATTTTACAATATGTTCTTTACTAAACAGAAGCAACTCGAATTGAAGAGTGTCCTTCTTGAAAATTATAGAAGTATATTTTTATTTTTATTTTTTATTTCTGCGGAAACAGATAAACGTCCCAGTAAACTACGCACTTCCATATATGTGCAAACCGAAGCAGAAATCTAAATTTCACTAAGCTCCACTAGTGAAAGAACGGGAAGGCAATGGGATACATCTCGGGGCCGCAGACCTGCTAGCTCTGCGTTTCCTCACACGATATCTGGGTTACCCATCACTATTTTACAATAAATCTGTTATTTATATGTAACCTGAATTTAATTTTATTAAAAAAATGTATGCGTATTTTTTATCCATAAAAAGTTATGATTCTAATTATTTTCTTTTTACTTCTTTTACTTCTACTTAACTGATAAATGATCAGACTTTTATCTTGAAAATGCTGTATAGCGTATTAAATACTTCGCAATAGTATAATTTATATATCAACACACATACACACACACACACACACACACATACGCATATACATATAATATTTAGTAATGTTCGTCTTTACACGCGCATGTGTGTGTGTGAAAGAAAGTGCAATGTGCAATAGTAGAATACACACACACATATACATATATGTATAAAATTATATGTACAACTACAGGGTTATAGCACTATGTTATGTAAGGTAACTTTCCTATATTTATAGACACGTTCCTATATTTATGTTTACATCACAATAATGTATTATGATATATATAAAATGTATATATTTCAGTGTGTACAACCACACCAATCTCTCTGTTTTTATTCCTAAAACGAAACTATAGGTAATGTCGTAGTATGGGGTCGTTTACCAACCACGCCACCGTAGCCAGGTTTAGTCCTCGCTGCTGTAGTGCAGATTTTTCTCGCAGGGCGTCGTTTTGCTTAAGGGCCCAACGGCGGTTCTAACTTTTAAAGGTTAAAGGGGACGACCTTGACGTTATGGAAGTTCAAAGGCAAAATCTAATATATTTTTATAACATTATGTTTAAACATAATCTTGGGGATTAACATGTGTTCATTGGTTTTCATTAGACCGGTGGTCGGACAACGGTTTACAACATACACCGAAAGCTCACTTTTATATGCAGACGCATATAACAATTACACTATTTGGTTTTTTGGTTTTTTATTCACTTGTCGTTCTGTTAGATTTAACATGGTTGACACCTGAAGCGTCTTTGTTTATGTATACGTTGAAACAGAATTCTCGTTCAAGTTCTCGGATCTGGTATTTCGCGTAGGAGCATCTCTTTTTTCTTGACTTTGAAGAACCTACAAAGAAAAAAAAATGTCGAGATGAGTCTCCATGTGTTCTTTCCAGATAACGTTTAAAATAGGTTTTGTAAGAGGTATTCATAAGTTTTCTGGTAACACAAACGGATTTCACAGTATTCAGCAAACTGTGATTATTTAAACTGAATTTAATATGTTTGCGCGTAATCTCCACTGGTTTGTTTCAGAACGCACGTTAGAAGAAGCGTGGGTATACTCGTGCATTCTCCACGCGGTTCTTTGATAATTTGAGGCGGCCAGAAGGCCCATTAGACAGCAATTTAGACATTTACAGCACTTTTTATTGTTTTGTCTAGACTCCAGACAGTTAAAGGGTGGGACCAAATCAAAATTTGAAAACCCGCTAGTCGCATTTCTCAAAATTGCATTTAATTTCGTGTTCTTCTTTCTCGAAATATCATATGTTTTAATTTAAGATGTATATTAAATACAGTTATTTACCGAACGATTAGCGGGTTCCCTAAGTTTTGATAGTCTACTATCATGCAACACTAGGGGAATTCATGAAGTGCAATTCATGAAGTGTCCTAGTGGGTGTAGATTATATAGACCGGGAAGAGTTAATATGTGACAAATATTTATGATTTTAAAATTTTAAAAGATATATACTCCGGCCTATGAAAATATGAAATTATCAACATTCGCAAATATGTGGAGGCTCTCATTTAACTTTTACATTTATTCAATATTGTCTTTGTTTTTAACAAAAGTTCCCTTTTTAAAAATAAAAAAAAATCTACACGAATGTAAAAAAACTAAACAAAACACTGATGCTTTCTTCAAACAAAAGAAAATGTAATCAGTCACTTACTGCAGATAATTAACCACATTATAATGGTCTAAATTATAATTTTGTCTTTTCGTTCCAAATCTTTCTGTCTGTATTTTATCTTTCACGCGTTTACAGAAACCAGCGCATCTTAAATATACTTCAGCAAGTACTGTAAAAAAAATCTGAAATTATACCAGTATGTAAAATGGGGTTGTAATATGTTAGTTTTATTTAACATATTCATACATCACATGCGTCAAAGAAATAAATGCATACACAGCCCTACTAGTATAAAATCACATACTGTACTATGTGTACTACTGTAGTCAAATTATTTGCGAGTTACTGCTACGTTGTTTACGACTGAATTACATGAACATATTAAAACTGAATAAATAGAAAATCACGAATTCATAGGAATTACATGTAAATAGCAGCCACCATCTGATCAAAAGGAGAGCGAACACGAAGATTGTCAAGATTTCTTTGCTGTTCGTACTCATTCGAATGATTTGCTGCTGAAATTACATTTTGGGATCAGAATCCATTGACTCTTGAGGTAAAAGTTTCAGGTTTTAATACCACGTTTTGCATAGTTAATAAGATCACAGTCCATCTTCGTCTTATAAAAATCGAAGCTTCAATACAGCGGCAGATGGCGTGGAAACTGTGCGCTTGTAACTTCCCGCCACCTTCAGCCATTCCACCGAAGAGGCGACTCAAATGATCAGCGCATTCTACAATCTAAAATGTCAGAATAAGGGATTTCCGGTGAAGTACTGAAGCCGATCCCTGTTTAATTTTTTCTCTTTCATTCGTCGGTTCTGAAACCAAATTTTCACTTGTCGATCTGTTAGATTTAACATCCTTGACAACTGAAGTCGCTTCTCTTTGTTTATGTATACGTTGAAAAAGAATTCTCGTTCAAGTTCTCGGATCTGGTATTTGGTGTAGGGGCATCTCTTTTTTCTTGACTTTGAAGAACCTACAAAGAAAAAAAAATCACATTACACCAGCCCGGGCAAGGGGAGGTGATGTCCTGTCCAGATGACTACTAACTTTCCAGATGCCCTATCCGGATGACGTTTCTATAACAATGATACGTGTCTTACAATAGTAATAGATTAAAATCGCTCACGCATCAGCACATAAAAAACGTGCAACCTCACTAGCATAAACAAGCAAACACACACACACACACACACACACACACACACACACAGAGACACACAGACACACGCGCGCACGCACACACACAGAGAAATACAGACACACACTCGCAGACACAAAGTGCTAATTTTATTTTAGTTCAGGGACTTATACATTAAGGCAAAATTGCTCTTGAGAAATGTCATTGCAATTAAAAACGCAACTGCTCAGTATATTGGAATTGAAAATGTTTCTTCTAAATGCAACTAATTATTTTATTTTTCTATTTTTGGAAACTGAATATTAAATAAAAACATTAAATTAAACCATCATGTTCATTACTACGAATAATTATATTACATCGTTCATTCCTAAAAAGGCAATTAGGCATATGTTAGGCATATATTGTCAATCAGTAATGTTGCGTCAGCCTACCGAAACGGTTTCCCCGTCGTAAATATTTTTACAACCGCAAAGAAAATATTTTAGGGTATATAAAACTTTTGAATGCTTATAAACCGCACATAAAATCAGACCGACAAAGTATCAGACGTGTGCTATAACACAGTTTAACGCTTACACATACTCTGCCCTTTGCTTTTGTCTTCTGCACAGTTTGATGAAGAGGATTCTTCGTTTTCCGTCGGGTCCTGTTTCTCCTGCTCTGAGGTGTTTAAAGACAGTTTATGGCATCCAGCATCTCCGGGGAGACTAGACTCGGTCTTTTCTCTCGAGTTGTCAAAATTGCCTTTCTCGGCATCTTTGTTGGCGGTGTCAAAAAACTGGTCAAATCCTTGAGGAAGAACCCCATTTCTGCCGACGTTGTTGTGGAATGTGCACGGCGGATTCGTGCCGCTGGGGTGGCTGTATACTGAGTCGTTTTTAAATATCAGTTCTGCTCTGCTCGGTGACTGGATTAGATCTCGGTGCGTTACCTCATCAGTGGAGTAGTAGGGAGCGTAATTGCTCACATAATGCCATTTGCTTGGGTGATCCAATCCGTATTCTCTGAAAGTAACTTCTCTAACAGGTTGGACTTGAGCAATGTTGGAAGAATAGGGAAAATTTACTTGACACGAAGTCGTCTGAGGTAAAAAAGAGGAAACAGACGAAAAATCAGGTGCCGATACATAATATGTGCGACTCGGCAAATACATATTTGACGCACAGTTGCCGCGATCGTCATAGTCCGTCATGCCTGCGTTTGCAAGTAGAAATAATCGGAGTGAGGGTGTTAAACTTTGTTCATCTATTACACTATAGGCGTGTAGACAGGAGCCGTGCGGGGGTGAAATCGGAAACGTAGGCTGACGTGCAATTCATCTTGATCGATTCTTGAGGTAAATGTGTCATGTGATCCGGCAATGAAATTTCCATATATCAATATCAGTCATTTGGAACTATCTCGAGAATCCCGTAAGCAACTCGTCGGTGAGCGTAAAAGTGAGTTCATTGGTTGCCTTGTGTCTTGCGGAGACCGCATGTAAATTTTACTTTCTCCTCTGCGAATTAGGCATTAATAAACAATCACGGAAATACTACCTTCTACCCTTCTCTCTTGGAATATGAGGACCCCGAAGCTACATCCCGTCTTAATATCTTGGCCATTTTAAGAGGGTTCTTTAATCGTATTTTTATTTATTTATGATGATTTAGGTTGTATTTCAACCATTATTTACATGACAGTCATTTCAGAATCCTGTTAGTGACTGCTATTTTACATTGCTTTGTCTTCGGAACGAAAGGTTAAAGCAAAAAAAACAACAACAAAAAATGCTCGAAATAACTATTTCAATTTAAACGTACACGTATTTCTGTAATGTTATAATTAATAACTCTATTAGCATGAAACCCATAATATCGTCATTTTCATTTTCCGTCATTTTCATCTCAATACATAGGGAAGAAACAGCGCGTAAAACTCAAGCAATGGCAATTTAACTCAGAAAATTCTAGAGTCAGTTTATTTCAGGCAGCCACAAGCCCCGGCGAGTATTCGAACATTTCGTTGTAAAATACCTGTTTTTTCTTCATGTTAGGCTTAGAGTAAAACTGGCTAGTGGTCAAATGAAGACCCACCGCAAAAAAGGCACCAAATAACTGAACAATTATTCCGTATATCATGTAACTTCATATAATCGCGAATGCATCAATAGATAAGCAGAATTTAGGTTCAAAAACTCTAACAGAAATATTTACAATTTATGTAAGTATTTTACAGGTATAACGGTATGGTTGCGGTAAAGATGTGAATGAGTTTAGTGTTTCGGTAGCAAAGAAAGAGAAACAAATAAGCGATGAGATCATTAAGCCTACTGAAAATCAAATTTTTACTTGGTTTTGTTCAATTTTAAACATTAAACACTGGAATTATCAGCTTTAATTTTTTGCAAAGAAAATCAGACCCGTCTCTAATATTTAAAAATGCAAATCGGGGATTTAAAAAATAAATGGAAAATTCTACTTTACCCAGCAATAATACGCATTTGGACACCGAATGGAATTATCTTAATTTAGGTCGTCTGACTTCTCCCCTACTCCGCGGCAGCCATTAAAGGTCAGATTACCCAAGACCGAATGGCTGGCGAAGAGATCCACACTGCCAAGTACAAAACAACTCTTCTGGCTTTGAACGTCTGTGGTCTGACCCCGTACACACCCAGCAATCCCCAACAACCGTCGGCGCTCAAATCATTTCATTGCGCAGACAATAGGAAGCGGTCTACTTTCAGAATAGAGGGGGTGATTCGGGTGGAGGAGAATAGTCTCTGCTGGCAGAATTAAGACTCACAATAAGAAAAATTACCAGAAAACGAAATAGTTGTAACGCAATGGCTACAAAGTAGTAATCATTTTAAAATCAGCAATTTCGCTATACTTTAATTTAAAAACGTAGACCCAGTATACTGCGCAGTCAAGTGAAACGGAAAGGGATTAGGGGCAATTTAAAATGCTACATTGTTGTTCCTGGTGTTGTTTTAACTGCATAATTGCCCATGACCTGCATACGCTTTATTCACAAGTGGGCCACGAATACAATTTAACATTATATTTCCATTCTTTCAACACTGACGTTTCAGCGTCAACACCTTCGCAAAAAATAAATACTGTACTTGCAAATATTATATTCCGAATATATACGTATCAATTTAGAAACTATTGCAGCCTTAGTATGACCTATATTTCCAAATACGGAGTTGATACAATTTCAATTCAGTACATTAAGATCCCAAGAGAATGTTTTAATTAAGACATTTCTACAGGGAACTTCAAATAATTAATATTATATTCACTACGGAGATTTTTTCTGCAAACTTATAAGAGGCGCATCCTCTTTCAGAAAATAATTTTTACCTAAACAACTTGACCTGAAGTTGCAGGCAAAGTTAATGAAACTGCTGGCGAAACGTATATTCCACGCAAAACCCGACACTAACTTGACCTTAACTTTGCCGTGACGCGAGCATATGTATGGATCATGGCGCCGTCCGCCAGTTTTCGTCAAAACGAAGCAGCGCGTTTTGAAAAAATCTAAAATAATCAAATATACGAGTTTGGTCTAATTCGGTGTTTTGTATTATTTGGTATACTCTCAATGATAACCTCTGCTTTCAGTTCCGGCCAAGCAAACCACATAGTACCCCAGACCTGGGATCTGTTTTCTTAGTTCGTATTCAGCTACTTTAATTGTTATTAAGGTATTAATGTTAGGAAAAATGTATTAACACAGGCCTTCACTTTTAATTTAAATTTAACACACACACACACACACACACACACACACACACACACACACACACACCCATTGTTTTCTGCATTATTAAAAATGAAAAGCAGTTTACGCATTGCAATTTCTGAAAACGCAAGCAACAACAATAGCCGAGCCGTCTGCATACAAAACAAAAAGCGAAATAAATAATTGCTATAAAAGAGCTACAGTTTCTTGTCATAGAGTGAGACCATTGTAAAATCTTACCACTGAACTTCAGTGGTAGTGATGACCGAACACACCGTAGTCTCCTATGAAAGGAAATATATCAACATTCCGCGGTGCCATTTACTCAGTCAGCGATAATGAATATAGCTGACTGAGTTATAATAAATGAATGAATTTATTTAAATGAATGAGCTTTATTGCCTTTTAAGCTTTATTTATTAATACAGATTGAACCACTATCAAGCAGACAATTATAGACAA
>JAOVYW010003060.1:2897-14433 GCA_025775045.1 Hiodon tergisus | reverse complement strand
CCCCCCCCCCCCCCCCCGCTCACTCACACACACACACACACACACACACACACACACACTCTCCTTACACACACAGACACACACACACCACAAACACTTACGCGCATATACACACACTCACACACATACACACCTTCCTTTCATACGCATTATGGCCAAGGTTATGAAATCATCGGTCAGTTTAGCAATAAAATACACACAGTACTCCACTACTTAGGTGGGCACTATCTGAATGGATCTTAAGTGGTGGTGAAGTTCTCCTGGGTTTTGCTCAAATTCAGAAATTTGGCCGCAGTAGTTCCAATAGAGAAAGATAATTTTAGAAACCAGTGTGTACAGTGTGCTGGATGTAAACTTTATTCTTGGTTTATGGATGTATTTCAACAAAGATCTTACAAAGATCTCCCTCCTCCAGGAGAAGCCAATTCATGGAAAGCTATGTTTGAAGAAGGTTGAAGAGCTAGCACACAAATATCAGCAGCTTTGATTAGGAATGTTACATTGTTGTGAAAAGCCAGCTTCATCATCACTTCATTAGATGTACCTCAGGACTATTTCTAGTCTCATAGTAGGGCAATCAAGGGCTTTCATGATTTCAAAGAATGTCTTTCCTGTTAATTCATGTATGTGGCTTTCAGCAGTTGCCAAAGCAGAAGGCTCAGCTGCAGCACCAGGATTTAATGGCAGTAATCTCACCCGCATCACTCCAGCTAAGTATATCTTGAGAGCAGGTCTCGGTTTGGCACACCCTCCCTGCATCACAACTGCTTTGCATGTTGATAATCGTGTGAAAGTGTTTCCATGGGATGAGCAATCCACATAGCAGAATTAGCACGTCCTGGCTCCTTGGTGGCAAATAATCAGGTCAAAATGTTCCCCGTGCAAAACAAGCGCATCGGTATTTTTACTTTACAATGCTGGTCTGTGACTCAGCGAATCTGCAAAAATTTTCTGGTGCGACACAGCTTTGGCACATCGGTAATTTTACTTTACAGTGCGGATCTGTGACTCAGCAAATCTGCTAAATTTGTGTGGAGTGATGTGGCTTGGTTAGACCCAGAGACAGCAGGAAAGCGAAGGCCTTTTCCTCCAGCATGGGGCTGAAGGTGCAATGGTGTCCGGCTGCTCGGCTTCACCTCTGACACCTGAGCACTGACTCAGCTGTGGGCCTGTGGGAGTCTCCCATCCACCCACATGTGAGCAGTGCCAACAGCGGATTAATCAGCCCCATCCACGACCCAGCGCTCCTGCACAACCTTCAGCAGTAGGCGGAGAAATTATTCATTGATATAAAAAGAGTCTAAGCGGTTGCGGGGGGAGGATTCACATTTCTCTCCCTGACTCACAAGGTCACTGGTAGATCAATGTGGGCACTTTTGGTAGATTTATTTTGACTGATGCTAACAGGTAAAGTGCAGACTGCTAATTGAAAGTTTGGTAGAATTTGGGGCTCCTAAACAAGCATGTACGGCAGGAAAAGAATGTGCGGTCGAGTTACAGAGACTCCGTCACTCCCGGGCAGGGGACATAAAAACCCCCAGGACTCTGCATTGATTAGGCAGCTTGGATTAGCAGGTGCATGGCAGCCTGCTGTGCGGGCGATGGCTGCCCTCTGTGTAAATCGACAGGGTGACGCAAACGCAAAGAGCGCGATGTGGCGCCTTGTCCCCCCACAGAGGAGCCTGCCTTCCCTACTGCATAATTAGGAAATCTAAGCCACGTTTCTAGATCCCGCTTTGATTATCCACACGGCACTACCAAGAGCGCTTGTCAGAAACTGACACAAAGAGCATTTTAAAACTTTCTCTCCACTTTTG
Organism: Hiodon tergisus; assembly: GCA_025775045.1. Taxonomy (NCBI): domain Eukaryota; kingdom Metazoa; phylum Chordata; class Actinopteri; order Hiodontiformes; family Hiodontidae; genus Hiodon; species Hiodon tergisus. The sequence goes on along the minus strand of JAOVYW010003060.1, from coordinate 12,616 downwards.
TAAGAATCCCAGGGCAAATGGAAGCCTGCCAAGTCAAATCATTTGACAACATTCTTTTTTTTGTCCCTCCCCTTAATTTCATTTTAATTTTTGCATGAATCACGAACACGTTTTAAGCCCACGATGACACCCACTACTCAATCACCTCTGTTCAGAGTAATGTTGGATTTAACAGACTTGAATATTCTTTTGTCAGAGTGGAGTGCTATCTACATTAGTCATAGATGGCAAGTATTGATCTTTGAAAATGTAAATGTAAATTTAAAGGAAAACTACAATTCCCATGCCTTTGTTGCCCTGGTCTGCGTCTGGTCCTAAGAACGCATTCTGTTATGGTGCAAGACGAGTTCTAGAAGAGCGAAAGAGTACAAAATGAAATAATTTATTTTTCTGAGTGGATTTCATGGCTCAAACCGTACAAGAAAAACAAAAGTGAAACAAAATTAATTCACATTTATCTTTCCTGTACTTACACTTTGTTTGTACCATCATCATTTTCATGGCCCAGAATGTGCACTTGCTGCTTCCTCCTTGCTAATGATGATACAAGTGTTTTGAATTTGATTAATGAACGCTTGGAGAAGTAATTTTTAGACTGTGCTATATTCAGAATTCAATTTTCATTGTTTTTTGTGTTTTTTTGTGTTTTTTTTTACTTCGGTCCTTGCTAATGGAGTGTGAGTGCATGGCTGTGCATATCACTGAATGGCATTGACTGTTTTTAAAACACAGACTTCAGGCTTGTAACAGGGTAATAACAGGGTGCTGATCACAATGCCACTCCCCTCCTCCAATGACTGCCAGATATGATAAAACAGACAGGCTGTTGGACTTGTTAGATGTAAATAGCTCTGGAACTTCCATCCCTCATTGATCCACGGAATGACCTCCCCCAGGGGTCACACCGCTTGCCAGCAGGTAGCGATACTGCACTTCTCCACTTCTGGGTTTTGAGTGAAAGCTTTAATAGAGTTAACGTAGCCAGTCAGCCCTTTGCATTCCCCTTGTTTGGAAAAATGGGGGAATCACGGGAGGTTCTCAGGGTGTACCTATTCTCAGACCATCCCAGTTACCTTTATTCACTCTGTGGTTTCCACTGATATCACAGAGCACGAAATGTCAACATGCACAAAAACAGATCCATATTCAATTACTAATTCATTATTTCATTATTAGATGAATAAATTATGAATTATTTCATAATTATTTAATTAATTATTTAAGTTCTCATTTTTCTGGGCTACAACTTTCTGGACATCCATCCTCCTTCCACCCCCTGAGCCTGTAGTCCTGTAAACATGGTGTCTGTGTTGGGGTGATAATGCGACAGGTCAGGGCACCACACTCCTTCACAGCCCAACACCCCCCTCCCTCCACCTCTGCCAAGTCCCAAGCCTCCCGCTCCACAAATGTTGTGCTGAAATTCTGACGCCAGGACTATCCCCAGGACACTTAGTTCCTGCATCACATTCGTTGTTGTTTGTGCTTGCTCAGCCTCTGCTATTTGTCACCCAGATAGTGTTTTCAATCCCCCATTTTACAACGGATTGCAATGACCCAGTTGATTCCAGTGAAAAAAGGAAGATCAAAGTTTTAGTGACCTGAAGGTCCCAGAATCTGATTGGATTTGTGGAACGGTGAAGTTTCTGGTGGTTTAAGAAAGGAACAATGTCCATAAGGTTTGGATACAGCTACTGGTTCCAAAGCAATTAAATACAGGGACAACATTGATTGAAATACATTTTCCATAATTTTTTTTTACTGTTTTGAAAAGTTTTTCTTTAAAAACATTTTTTGGGGTGGGGGGCAGTTTGAAGCATTACGTTTATAAAAAATGTACTAAAATACAATAGTATTTAGACGGTAAATTAAAAGGTGCATTTCTCAAAGGATCTCTCCGAAGCAGCCATGGTAAACAGTGATTTAAATATGCAGCAACATTTTGAGTTCAAAGCTTTTCCCTTGTCAGTTTAAAAGCAAACAATTCTTATCTGCCTTCTCCCCTGTTGCTAATTCCCGGCCAGGTGCAGGCTGGGCAAAATAGCAGCGTTGCTGACGGTGAGCCTGCCGGAAGGGAAGTAACCCGCACGCAGGGACCCTTCATCTGTTTTCACACATTCAGCTTGTCAATAACGAGCAACGCATTGCACCATTCTCATGTTAGCCTGGCTTAGCCGCCAATTCAACGGGGAGCGAGCACCTGTTTCTGGCTGCTTATCGACGCTCTCTCTCCTTCCCTGTCATCCCTCCCCCTTACAGTACTGTTCTCCTCTCCAGGGCCATTCTCAGGCTGAGAGCACTATTCTCAGAGCATGCTGCAAAAACCCCTCCTAGTGGCAAGCACTCACCCCAACAAGCAGTGGATGAAGGGATTTTCCTATGGCAAAGCAATCTGCAAAGTCGTAGCATAGGCGATGGTAGGTCACACAGAGGCATGCATTTCTCTGTAAAATCTGCCATCCTTGTGTTGTTACATTGTGCAAGCTCCATGGACGATGGTAGGTCACATAGAGCAGAGGCATACATTTCGAGCTGCTTGGAATCTGACATTCAGTTCATTGGAGTCAAATGTCACTCCATTGCTACAGTGTACGCTGTAAAGCCCTACTGAGCTGGTGCCTCGAGGACACTAGGATCTGGAATGGCTCTACATTGCCCTTCCCCTGGGTGGCGCTGATCTTAGTATTGCCTCCGTGTTGCCAGGCTGAGTCACTGTAAACTCCTCTCTCGGCACATTGCAGCACCGCAGTGAAGGAGAGAATTTCTGCTGGCCCCGTCCGTCATCACTACGATGCCCGTCTCCCAGGTGTCCCGTCCGTGCTCCCTGGCAACAAACCCATCACTCCACAATGATGTAAATATGTACACATAAACCCTGCCCTCGTCACCCAGTAGACTCCTATAGCTGTCTGGGTTTCAGCTCAAAATTCATTCACTTCACCTCAAGGTGAAGTTGGACTGTCTTTTACTTTTCTGAACTCGGTCAAACAGAATGATATACGCCTTGTACAAAATATGGTAACTGACATGGAGCCCATTCTGCAGTGTGGAGTAGTGATCATAACGCATTATGCATGATCCTGTCATTGGCTCAATCTGGGCGGTTGTGTGAGAAGGAGGAAAGCAGAAACAGGCGAGTGTTGATGACATGCGCAGCCCCCGATGTAGCTTCCACCCTCGGCTTATTATTCCGGTGTTTGTTTGTGCGTTAGACAAGGGAGTCGACTCTGTCGCTCCAGGAACCGCTCTGTGTTCAGCTCCCCTCTCTCCTGGCAGATCTCGGAAGCCTTATTTACGGTGCGTTATGGGCAATTAGTCACCTAATTAAAAATATCACCAAGTGCAGCAGACTTCAAGTGTACCAGAGAGTCCCAGTCTGAGGCAGAGCTGGGACAAAAAGAAAAAGAGGAAAAACAGCTTTGGAAAAAATAAGCTTTTTGTTTATTTATAAAGTGGTGGAACGGAGGTTTCTTCCCGTGTCTTGCCATTCCCAATTAGAATCCATGGTTGAGATGAATTGACTAAACAAAACCAAAGTTCTATACTCCTGCATTCTCAAGTTGTACAAAACAGACAACGGTTCAATAATATACATCGGCCAATCTCTGGGGTTCCAAACTAGACCAGATTAAAGAATAGCTGTCTAAAGAACGCAAAAAGAAAAGGCAGTAGAGTGGGTCGCCGTGCCAGCACGCTTGGCTGCTGAGGGAGACGAGGAGCTCAGTCTCACAGTGAAAAGAGGAAAGATATAAAGTGCAACCTGAGGAGGGTTCGACAGCTGAAACTTGTGTTCTACTTTTCTTCTCCTTAGAAATAATATACATATACACACAGTATATTCATATCATAAAGTCTGCAGGAAGGCAGAGCATAATCATATTAGCTAATGTCCATCAAACATTCTAAATGAATTAAAAATGAAAATGTCAACGATTCCTCAGTGAGAATGAAATGTCTGCTTTACTGTGTGCAAGGTCAGGAGGGCTTAGTTCTGCCTCAGACTTACACATGTGGTTCTTTTTTCTGTTCTTTTCATCGAACTGGATAGGCAGAGAGTGCTGAGCTGATGCAGAGGAACGTGTAAGTGTCACAGCGTCTGTAAAAGATAACTTCAGTACTGTAGCAGTTCTGTCAGCCCACTTGCCCTGCTCTGTTCCGTTCACACAGCGTGGAGAAAGGGCGGTGCACCGTTCACCATCCCCAAGGCAGCCAGTCATCTGAACAGTATGCACTGGGCAGTCGTTGCTAAAATGATTTCACAGTAAAGCGATTGGATGCTTCCCCCCTCACTCTCTCACCCTCAAGCTTCGCCGTTCGCACAAAGCTTTCCTGAGCCACGGAGGGCATGGAGAAAGTTTCCCAGCCCTGCTTTATTTTCGTATGTCTCCCTAATTTGCGGAACTTGTCTTGGCATGAGATGATTTTGTGGGAGAATCACAGTGCTTTCTGTGTGAAGTCACCCATGAGAGAGGCTGAACGAGGTGGGAATAAGGCTTAGCGCACACAGCAGTCCCGTGACACCCCAAAGTCATTTATAGAAGAATCCAACGTTTCTCAAACATCGGCCACACACTTTTATAACTGTTGAAACACAATGGAAAAACCACGAATGACTAACTTGAGACTGCTGGGAATCATGGATAAATACCAATGATTGGCGGAGAATCAAAGTGAAAAAGCAGAAACGGCACAGATGCGGGCCAGATAGCTACACGCATTAGCCATTAGCGCTAGTTCTCTGAGCAGGGAAAAGCCCAGAGGAGAAACAAGTTGGCTTGACTGGGGCCTTCACGGACCACCAGCACACATTATACATGAGATTTACAATGCTGTGTTCACCATGACCTTCCACTCTGGCTACTTATACACAAAGGATTATGCTCATTCTATACGGGTTGTGTAACGCACCCTATTCAACACCCCTGGCCACCAATCTTCAACCCAAGATAACCAGGGATCAAACTTAGGTCTCAAAACAGACAAGGTTGAAGATTAGCTCATTGTGCCACGGAGCTCTTTGGGTTACACAGAAGAAGCCTGATCTGAAGGAAAACTAGGGGACAGGAATTCACCAGACAACACCTAATAAACATCAAATGTCAACTGAAAACAATATCAACATTGTTGACGGACCATCTCAGGTCCTTGTACACAAGGCCACGTGTACACTCGTCTATATCCAGGAAGCGATGCAAACAACATTGGCCAGAGGAAAGGTAACACGCCAGGGCCTCAGGAAACACCAGAGGGAGCAATCCAAGCCAAACCACAGGAGGTAAATAAACGTGACCCTAAAATAATCTTTTGGGGAAAGAATGCAGTGCTATTTAGATTAAAATATTATCCTTTTTAAAAAACTCTTCTGAGAAGAACATTTAGTATTTTTTAAATATTTAATTCAGGTCCAAATGACTGGGTAGGGGAACCACATGTTTAGATAATAGATGCTATAACCTGATGCTATAATAACAAATGGTTCGGATGTTCGGGAGCCCTCAGAATGTAAGTGGAAATGTCGAAACACACCAAAGAAAAGCCACACCACAATTGCGTACTTTCCAGTACACATACATGCATGCAAATACTATTTTTATAAACATACATTTTTTATTCATGTTTGTCAAAAAGTATCACTTCATGTTATGTACTGAAGAAATGTGTCGACTAGTCAACATAAATAAAGCAAAACAAATTAAGTTCGTCGTATAGAAGAGTTTCTACATCATAATACATTAGCTTTTTGAGTTCAGTGTAAAAAAATAACAGACGGACATTACACACTAATGACTCGCGATTGAACGAGATCGTTGAAACTACGTCATTTGCTTTTATTTCTTTTTTCTCTCCGTATATATTCCTTCTTTCACATAAAATCAGATTTGTGCTCAGAAACACTTTTCCCACGTGAGCTAAAATCAGGCTACATATTCAAAAGGTAGCCAAGCCCTGAATGATTTAATAAAGAGAATAAACAATACATTACAGAATAATACAAAAATATATATACATTTCGAGGCCAAAACAGATGTGCGAAATTTAATTACAACAAAATTGTATATGTCTCGGCAACTGCTGAAATACAGTACTTGGTTTAATCTAATAACTATAATAATTCAGTGGCCAGGTGCATTGATTTATGGAAAAAAAGCTGTCGAGAGCAGCTGATGTATATGCAAGGGATGAAGTGAAATTGACGACAGAGAACGAATGTAGTTTAAAGGTGAATTTATGGGCGGTATTGATCCGGTTTCCCAAGGCGACATTATAATAAAATGCAATCTGCAATGCGAAGCACATAGGTCCGCGCTATCTTTTTTTAGAGATTCGTCTAAACCAACAGCATTATTCTCCAATATTTATATACCAGCGTGTGCAGAAAACTTTATTTTCCTTTTTGGAGCTGTTGTCATAGACTTTTTAAAATGGAGTCCATTCAGGAGGCCAGTGTAATTTGGACGAGAGACGCTTTTCTTCAAATACATTACCACAACGCTACAGGAAGTCGGATGGGTCATTGTTCGCCTGGATGTTTAAGCTTTTAAAAATAAATATTTTATATTTCAAGAGAAGTTTAGCTTGGGAAGCTGGTATAGTGTTGCCGGTGTGTTCCCAGCGACCAAACACTAAACCGGACTTGAGCCGCTTGCCCCTTTCACCTCAGACTCGACAAGCGCCCTCTTGGCCGATGTTTAATAATTGTATTGGGGTGCCCCCTTGTTTGCTTTAGCCCCTGCTCCACAGAGTGTCTGTGCACTGCCCTGACTGACAACCTACTGAAGCCCATCATACAGGCAGTTCACAGGTTGCACTGCTTGGGTTTCTACCATTCTTAGTCGTTCTAAATCTCATATACCTAACTTTAGCATCGCATTCCCTTTATTTTCTTTACCCATAAGTCTTTTATGTAAATTAGTTTTTAATCTGTTGCGATCCCTCACCGCGTCAACAATCGCGTTCCACATGAATGGGAACATAACCGGAAATGCCTAGGAGAGCTCGGCAGAAAGAGCTCATGTCAGAGAAAGTCCGTGTCTGGGAGAGCTCGGCAGACATTTCTTGATGTTCACGGCATTTTATTTAACATTGTCTAAATTTACATATACATTTAGACATATACACATATGCATACACCTACAACGACACGTTGTATGGTATGCGAAAACCGAACTACAGTAATAATAATAACTATTTTCCTTATCTCTAGTACATCGTCCTGCTCATGCCTGTAGCTCAAGAATAACATAATCATAATCAATATTAGCTCCCAAAACAGTAAAAAATAAAAAATAAATTTGAATGAGGACGCTCAGCGAATGGGACACAACAGTGAAACAAAGCGCATTGGGTGAGCAGTGAAACGTGCAAGCTTCGTTAATAGAATTAGGTGAAGTAATTTGAAATCAAGTTTACACAGCTTATAAAACAGACAAATTAATAAATCCATCATTGGGGTCAGGGAGGCAGTGGAAGGATTACTCAATTAATATTCACACATATTGTGTCATAACATATTATAATGCATTTTTAAAATGGTAATTGCGTATGCGCTTTTAGAGTGCCTTCGGCTTTGTCTGCTGTTGCCGCGGTGACCACGTGGAAATAGCAACGCAGACAGCGTCCCAGTAGCGGCGATGTAGGTGGCTTAAAGCACCGCTAATATATATTATGGTTTTCAAGGTGTTAGGAAAATGCACTGACATGACGAATCGCTTCTCAGCGCTGCATTTTACGCTGCAGACCCTCTGGAGAGTGACATCAGCAGCTGCGTAACGCCTAATTGGCAGTGCTTAACGCAGCATACTTCACACCGGCCTTGGAATGCCATCTGTGGATATCTGAAAATTGTTGAAAAAAGGCTTTTCATTTCCCGTGTCTTAGCTTTATGTGAGGGACTTAATAAATGTAGCTGCCATCTGTGTAAACCCCATAACATGGTATTAGAATGATGATTGTGTACTAATTTGTGTAGCCCTTCAGCCTCTACTCTGCCCTGCATTGATGTCTATATTTATTTGTTTACCTATTTATTTATTCATTTTTGTTTACAGTGCATGTCAGAGTTACTGGTTATTTTATTTGAAGTATGCCGTTTTTATGGTTTTAATTTAACGATGAATGCACAGACAGGCAGGCAGGGAGCTGAGAGGTGTGATAGCTGAATCAATGGATGGGAGAGTCACCAAAGGGTGACTAAATTACTCAAATAGACAGAGATTTCTGCAATCATAAACACCCATCTCTCCTTTCTCCCTGTTTATTCATTTGTCTTTTCTTTGAAGTTAACTCTGAGAACAGCCCAAAGCGGTGTCATGGGAGCCCAAATGGGCTTCGCTTGGCGTGTTAAAGTTAGCGTGACGGGCGTGTGGTGGCCTGTTCTTTCTTTTCTCGCTTCCCGGTCCCTCTAAGTGCCAGCTTCCTCCGACGGGGTGAATGGAAGCCGCAGGAGTAACAGGAGGCTCCATGGGGCGAAGAAACCCCTTCTAAGTGATTGGCCATATAGGGCTGACCCAGAGCCCCCCTCCCCTCCCCAACGCAGGGAAGCGTTGCGGCTCATAGGGGTTATTCTCAGAGACAGACTCGGGAACCTGTGGAGAGCTGGCAGGTGGCCGGAGGTGGAGCCCTCTGGTTTGGCCAGGCATGGAGTGCCCGCGCATGAACTGCCCGACACTGTTGGTGCTTAAGCCCCGCCGCCCTCCCTGACATCGCCAACGCAAACATGCCCCCAATCTGCCCATAAATGTGATTGAGTACGGGCCGAGGTGGCGCTTGTCCCTGGTGGGGAGCTCTTCTCATATCGGAGGATTAGATTTTGATTCCCAAAGTCAGGCAGGAGCAGAAAGAGAGCAAAGCTATTTTCTTTTTTTATTTCTGTGTGTGTGCGTGAGTCTTTGTGTTTGTGTGTGTGTGTACATCTACATCTGTGCGTGTGTTTGTGTGCATGCGTGTGTGTATGTGTGCCTGTGCATGTGTTTATGCGTGTATCTGTGTGTGTGTATTTCCATGTCTGTCTGTGTTGGCGTGTTTTTGTGCGAGTGTGCATGTGTCTGTTTGTGTGTTTGTGTGCGTGTGTCTGTGCGTGTGCGTGCAGATACATCAAATCCTTTAGGTTTATGAGCCGTCTGCTTCCACTCGTATTTTAAAGTAGATACCATATTAAAGTGAGTGTGGCATCAGCGTGAGCCTCCACAGTACAGAGATAAAGAGCCCCAGCTAAAGAGTCTTATCTTCTGACCAAAACTGAGAGTGTGAGTAAAAGGGTTTGCTTTCATAAACGCAGTTCCTCCACGCTAAGCTCAGCAAAGCAGTCCGTTACTGCTACAAGCAAACGCGCGGGAATTGCAATAGCACTGGAATTTCAAACATGCCAATACACACAAATTGCAAATGTGCGGGAATTGCAAATGTGCTGGAATTGCAAAGCCGCCGATACACAAGAATTGCAAATATAAGTGACTATGACACTCTGGCATCTCAGCACAAATATATCCAAGCCTCCAGGGCTTTTATTTATCGTTCCTAAAAACTAAAAAAGAATTTGCTCTGATGACGGCGACAGCCACATGACTGCATGGTCTTAAGTCAACGTGTGTTTACAGGCGATAGCATTTAGCGAGGCTGTGTTTACAGGCGAAAATATTTAGCGAGGCTGTGTTTACATGCGATAATATTTAGCGAGGCTGTGTTTACAGGCGATAATATTTAGCGAGGCTGTGTTTACA
>JAOVYW010003059.1:0-14433 GCA_025775045.1 Hiodon tergisus | reverse complement strand
TTGAACTAAAGTCTGTAATGTAACAAAATAGGTAAAAAGCCAAGGGGGGTGAATACTTTTGCAAGGCACTGTATATCTCCTGTAAACTCCTGTATGAGTTAGCTTTAACTGTCAACTCATGTATAGTAAGGTGACATTGTTTTTATGTTGGGAAATATTTGTAAGACAAATAATAACCTGAAATATATTTTAAAGATGATACCCAAGTGTCTTTAAATCATTCAAGCGAGGGTTTACATCCAAGTGTTCTGTGAGTTCCCCATGGTGGTTGCAAGGGGATAAATCCTGAAACTGACCTCTTGACATATTTTCTTTTCAGACAGTATATTTTCTGATGCATTCTAAAGAGAGGACAGGCATTCTGGACTGAGACACCTCTTCTTATACAACTACTGGGACATATAGTTGAATATACAACCGATTAATATAAAATAAAATATAAAGTATAGCTACTCAAAAGAGCTGCCAGCTGCCATAGTTCACAGTGCCAGCACAGCATACCAATGAAGGGTAGGCCTCGGGGTAGCCATTGTTCCGCACATGCGGCTAAGACAAGCCAGTCAATCCGTCCCCCCTTGAACTCCAGGAAAAACATGTTGCAGCTACTCACTCGACCTGGTATCATGTGAAGAACCGCAACATCAAAATAGACTCATTCCATTATTTCAGATGAGGGAACATTTTTTCATAATTTTCAATGCTTTTCTAAGTCCATTGACTTTTTTGTCATCTTGCGAGACTTGTCAAGCTAATCTGAGAACACAAACACTCTGCAATAGTGATTTATCGTTATTACACCACTTACCTGAAGCCATTATCTAGGGTGACTTACAAGCTCACAGTTTTACTCATCAACGTAAAGGGCTGAATTATGAAGTAATTCTAGCTAGGACTTTTGCTGTACAGCAATTTCTACTGGGAACCGTCTGGTTAAAAGGCTAATGCCTTATCCACTGGGACCTACAGCTGCCTTTTTTATTATTAATATTATAATACCCAATAGTGAGGGATTTGTTTGGTAAGTCAAAGACTGACAGCAGATAAAATCCCACACAGAGAGTGGGGTGTCTGTAACAAGCCCCATATAAGGGTTTTTTCCCCATGTTCTCTTCCTTAATTGCAAAGCAGCAATCCAAGTCAGTATTTTGTTCTTAGGAAAAAAGGAAAAAAAATACAAGTTTGTTAACGTTAAACAGAAAATAAAGTTACACTAAGAAAATAAAGAAAATAAAGCATTCGCCTAAGGGAACCTGTCCCCCCGTTGGCCAAAAACTCCTTAACAACCTTCCCCTTGATAGAGTTTTAGTCATAGCAGTACAAATCTGAAAGAATCCATCTGGGATAGAAACACAATGGAGACTGATTCAGTCAGTATTTTTTTCACTATGGTATTTCATCAACTACAGCATTTAAAAAAGCGTAAATACCAGGACTGACACTCTATACAAATGTATACTAAAGGTTACAGTATGCATGCTTAGCCTTCTTTTAACCATTTAAAGATCACTATATCAGGTACCTATGGAAGACTTTTTTTTAAATTCACAATTAACTTTAAAATTACAAAGTCATGCTGTCCAGTTTCAGAGGATGAAACTGTATTTATTTACAGATTTGAAATCTGTGACTCAGAAGAAAGATGGGAAATATTAGCAATGTTTTCTAATGTGTCCTCTTAGACTTAAAGAATACAGTGGTAAACATTTTCAAAACGTGAATGTTTTTTTCTCCTGATTTAGATGTTGAGAATGCACCCTCAGTGCCGCTTGTCTCAGCCTGATCCTCGCTTCTGCTTGAACTTCGTGTTACCATGGTGAATCAAAGTGCCGCTCAGCTCAGGGATGCCAATTTTGTCTATGTGGTTTACAAGTACAAAATGTCATCGCACGAATTAAATAGCAAAGAGCATTCCACACCGGAGAGAAAATGGATATTAATCGCATAATGCTGGACTATCAACGACATTGTCAAGTTCACCTATGCCCAAAGACTCAACGAGCGGATTTGACACTGTGATTCCTCTCTCCTGTTGTTAGCCTACAAGGCCTATGGGTGGATACGTTAATGGATTGCAAGGTCTAAAGGTTCTAGCACTCTTGACAATTGAGAGAGGTAAACCGTGTGTTACAGAGAACACAGATAAGTGCATGGGAGCATTAAGCTTAAATTACAAATGAAAAAACATAGCAGAGAGATTCACCGACATTCCCTGGCCAGTTGATGAGTTCAGAATATATAGCTCGATAAAGATGCCGTGGAGTTAATAATAAACAAATAATTAATAAATGTTGTTTGTGGGTTGTTTGTGACATGTCTTTTATGTTTGACTGCAAAAAATACATTAAGCTTGTATACTTACATCAAACAAACAGGATTGTGTATCCGTTCTAATTGCTGTTGTTCTATATGTATTGTTTAAAAAAAGTTTTGCCAGTCAATTCAGACTTATTTGGTTATCCTCCGCCAGAATATTTTTTCTCTCATTCAGCAAAGATTCCCAGGAGTTCTCCTGCAGATCTATCAAAGCCCATTTTACACCACTTTACTACTCTGAAAATATCACAGAGTGCTCAAATTCAAACATAACTGTTTGTGGGGGGCTCATATATCAGTGTCAGCGGAAACCTGTGGTTCCAATGTAACTGCTAATGAATTCGTCCTATTGGGAACAGTCAAGTGTGTTTAGCACTTTCATCATAAGGTTGTCAGAAACAAATTCATTCTAGCCTACTGAATAATTTCATTTCAAATTTACAAAGTTAGGTGAGCTGTCATTTCACACAGCCATGGAATTACCATATGCGTCACGTAGAGTTTTCAATCAATCAATCATCAATCATATTTTGTTTGGCATAGCTCAGCTTCTGCATCCAAGTTGTCATAAATTGCTGATTTTTTCTTTTTTTTTCTTTCAAGAAACCAATAACTGTGTTTGTGACTTATTAGGTTTTCACAATATTCCCCTCAGCAGATTCTCCAGGGTGTAGCGGTGGAAAAAAATATCCAGTTTCAAACTCATTTGAAATAAAGCCAATAGCATGTTTAAAAAAAAGAAAGAATTTTACTAGCTTGCTTGCTAACAAGGGTTTGAAATTAGGGATCACTAAAGAGTTGATCTGCCGTTAATTAAATTTACTATTCTTTGTGCTTACAGTGTTACTCCTTACACACACACACACCATCCATCCATCCATTTTCAAAACCACTTATCCTGGTGAGGGTCACGGGGACGCCAGAGCCAATCCCGGCAGAAATAGGGCGCAAGGCAGGAATACACCCAGGACATACACCCCCCCCATGTCGTGCCGCCCCATTCACACACACACACACACACACACACACACACACACATATATATATATATATATATTGTAGCGTCAGCAGTAAGTCTCTTAAGAAATTTCTAACTTTTATTCGGTGCAGGTGTGTCGGAATGAGGGTCGGACCACTCTTTGCCGTGACTACGCATGACTTATTTTATTTTCGGAACACACAGTCCCTCTCGGTGGAGACCACGTCAAAATAACAATAATAAACCTTATCTCCCTGCTTTCTGCACAATATTTTCACACCATCCCTCTCTCTCTGACTTTCCTAATCTTTTACTAATACTTATCACTAACTCGCGCTGTACTCTCTGTTTGCGCCTATACTCTCCATCATATCCTCTCACCTTCTTCTAGTCCCGCTATGGGTGGAAGTCACTTTATTAGGCATTTAAACGATGCTCAATTGGAACTAAGGGGCCCAATGTGTGCCAATAAAATATCCCCCACACCATTGACCACCACCACCAGCCTGAACCAGTGATACAAGGCAAGATGGATCCACGCTTTCATGTTGTTTACGTCAAGTTCTGACCCTACCATCTGAATGTCACAGCATAAATCGAGACTCAGAAATCAGACCGGGCCAAGTTTTCTCCAATCTTCTATTACCAAATTTTGGTGAGCCCATGCAAATTGTAGCCTCAGTTTCCTGTTCTTAGCTGACAGGAAAGATACCGGGTGTGGTCTTCTGCTGCTGTAGCCCATCTGCTTCTAGGTTTGATGTGTTGTGCTTCAGAGATGCTCTTCTGCATACCTCAGTTATAACGAGTTGTTTTAAGAGTTATTGTTGCCTTTCTATCAGCTCGAAGCAGTCTGGCCATTCTCCTCTGACCTCTGCCTTCAACAAGGCATTTTAGCCTAGATAACTGCCGCTCACTGTATATTTTCTCTTTTTCAGACCACGTTCTTTAAACCGTAGAGATTGTTGTGCATGAAAATCCAACAACCATACCATGTTCAAAGTCAAAGTTCAAAGTTAGAACACCATTCTTCCCCATCCTGATGCTTGGTTTGAAATTCAGCAGATCGTCTTGACCATGTCTACATGCCTAAATGCATTGAGTTGCTGCCACATGATTGGCTGATTAAATGTTTACATTAATGAACTTTTCTTCTCTTCCCAGCTGACTAACTGTTTGAATCTAAATCTCAAAATTCTAACAGAAATTCAGACCAAACGCTAATTGCCCTGCTAAATTCATACATGCCTAAACCACAAGGCCCAATGTAACTCCAATGCATACAACTTCAACCCCCTAGACAACGCCAAACATACATAACAAAATCCTGTTTTGGGCAAATAAACTGCATAACTTTATTTAATTTTTCCATTCCAGTAACATAACATCTTTTTAGTTTTTATAAGAATAAAGGTTGCTCTACTGAAGCATGGAACTGTGACCAGGAATCCAACCCTTGACCTTTTTGTTGTCAGACATAAAGAGAGAAGTTGTTTACCTCCGTGCTGTGACTATTCCTGTGTCATTGGTGGAGGCCTACTGCAGGTCAGAGCAGTGACCAAAGCCATAGGTATTTTATTTATTCATTCAGACTATTTCTACAGGTGAAACCAATCATCTTGAAGTAATTTACATTGATAGAATTGCTGCAAAGCAATTCAGGGGGTGGGGGAAACTCTTGAATATATTTATTTAGCTACACATTTTCAGAATGAATAGACAGCTCGAATAATAGCAAAAACAAACTCATTAAAACTCATATTCAATAAGAACCATCAACAAATTTCCTCTGTATCTAATCGCACTTGTTAACAACTGAAGAGAAACAGAAATGCAGTTACATGCAATTTCATTCTATTTACTGATGCCGGCTAAATTACCATTATTTACTGTTCCTTGAGTTTTAAGATTTGAATAAAACTGCCAGTATTGTGTAACAGAGACATCAATGTTATAACATTGTTATGTGTGATGTGGAGTGTCCACTGCAATTTCTAGCTTTGGTAAGTGACAGCTAAAAATATTTCAAGTAAATGGGTGTTTGAGCATATTAGGTATTATCAAAGCAAAGGCCCTATTTCACATTTAAAATGGAAGGTAGTCTCTGTAGTTGCAGTTCACCAACAGTTTTTCCTTCATGCTTCATCCACCTGATTCACTCTGAAAAAACCACAGGTCTTACTGTGCAGTAGTAATTTCTTCCTTTTTTGGTGTTGATGGTTTGAATTCTGTTGGACATGATTATTTACATTAGCATATATTTACCTTGTGTCACTCTTATGTGAGGTTTTTCAGTTATGTATAACCTGAAAAAATGAAGATTCATATCCGGAACCCCTGAATAAATACAATATAAAACCACTTGAGAGAAATCCCATTAGCTGACCGAGAAGATTATGAAAACCCTGATCCAAGTAATGTCATTTTAAAATGTATCATCTTCTTAATGTGAGCCTGGTTGAGCAGCATGTCCCGGAACTCAGATCAAAATGTCTTTTATCTAACATTTATAATTTAGCTTATACTTTCTTGGACTAAAAAACTTTATGTAAATAATTTATTCTTGGGTAACTCAAGAAACTCAAGAAACTCAAAACACTTTAATTTTGTAATTAATTATTCCTGTCTAAAATATATATTTTTCTGTCACTGAATAATTTGACTTTTTGTAGGAGAGGATATTTGTGAATATAACCAAAGCTGCAGCTGGATACCAAATATCACCATAAATTAAAGACATTTGTTTAATATCTCGCTTTATATTTATTATATCTATGAGTAATTACTGCATTTGTAATGTCTCTAACATGACTTATGAGACTGTGCCAACACTCAGCTGCTAAAAAAAAACAAAAACAAAAAACATCTATATTATAACAGCAGCTGTTATAATTCCTCACAAGCAGAAATGAATAAATCAAAATAGGTCATTATTGTACTTAAATAAGGGTATTATCGTTAAAAAGAAAAAGATTAAAGAAAAGAGGGGCCTTGGATTGAAAACATTTTCCTACAGCTCAGCAACAGCCTTGCTACATTAGCCAGAAAAAATCATTAAAGTCTTTATATGCCTAAAATTTTAGGTCCCAGGGGCACTACTATAAGCTTCAGCTATTGAGAGGCGGGTACGATCCCTCTGACTTTCACCTCCCAGACCAAAACCAGACATTTTTCTGGAGTGATTCATGTTCAAAAATAGCTGCCACTGTGTGAGTTTCAGCTGCCTCTGTCACAGGAGAAACTATTACGACCTTTGAGAAACAATATGCTATCAATGTGATCCAGACGTAACACACTGTCTGCCTTTGGCATAATTTAGATTTTTTGAATACCATTTCTGCAATGAATTCTCTTCTAACCACAGCCCTAAATGGCCACTCAGTAAAAGGGTTAGGAAAATGATGGAATTCTAATTTAGAAAGCAGCAATATAATAATTTACACCCTGCAAAGCATCTTTGCCAATATCATTATGGTATTTCAATTCAACAAAAACTGCCTGTTCAGATACTGTTAGCTATCAGCATTTACTTTTCTGCTTTTCTGTCTCTTTCGTCTGCCTTCTCCATTTAATTCCAGGCACATCGTGCGGTTTAGTCATGCCTGGGATCTCCTCTATAGACAAGAAGGAAATACCACATACTAATAATAAAACATATTAGGGTTATTGATCTGCAATCAATCAGTGCAGCCTTTCAGAGTCTCTCTTCTCATCCCCGGCTGTCCCCACTGTTTCTCTTGCAGTCTGCCAGGGCCTGGGGCATAGGTGCCAACTTTGTGGGTGCTCCAAGGCTCAAGCACCCATTGAAAATAATTAGTGGGTGCTCAGCAACCACTGAGCCATGGTCATTTTGGTTTTACATTAAAATGTTACTTTAATAACATGAAAGTAAACTGTACTGTCTGCAAGGTACTTTCATTCCAAAAAAGCATTAGGTTGCATCATAGTGGCTTTGTAACAGTTTTATAATGTCCGTTGTTTTGACCGTTGCCATGACTTGGAAAAACGTTTACATAATTTATGATTTAGACTTGAAAATGTACTGAATTTCTCTCTAGCTAGGGATTATTGCACGTGTTCCCGCAGATTGATTTCCACTTTTTGGTTGACTATTTTATACATAATTATTTTATAAATTATAAACCATTAGATTAAGTTGTTAATTTAGTAAAAAACTGTTTCATACGGGTAACATAACGATACAGTCTGTTTTGCCCTTTTGATAGAACTAACTATGGGCCGAACCAAATCAAAGCCATCATGCCACAATAGAGGTAGAGGCAAAGAGAATCCAAAGATGAAAGAAAGAAACCACGCTAAATAACCCTGTGATAACCCACATCGCAGGACTCTTAATTTATCGCCAACTTCGAAGAAGTGGAAAAGGATGAATTTAAGAAACACAAAACAACGAAATAAGCCCCTAAACACCCTATTACAGTTCAATAATGCTAGCTAACCAAAGGTAGCTAAGCTACATACTCATTTATAAATTGCAGAAATTATTGCTTATTGGTTGCATTCTTTTTTCTTAGCTAAAATATACACTACGATTAGAAAGCTATGGGTTATTGTCTCACAGAAGCACTAACAGAATGTGAGACCAGAACCTCCATTTTATAAGATTAGACATCAATACTTCCTTGGATATGTTCACAGTATACCCCTCAAATTAAAATGAGATATGGACAGTGCACGACTTGGTCTTGGCTAACAGAGGATGTGACACACACAGACACAAGTGCAGGCACACACACAAATGAACAAACAAGCTACAGCAGTTGGACCAGGAGAGCTGGAGGATATATTCTCGCAAAAAAGGATTACAGACAGTTAGCTAAACTATTGTCAACAATACATAGCTCTTTGTACATTTTTGTTATTATTATTCAGAGTAGTCTTTTACTCAATGGCATGAGTAAAATCCCAGTGTGTGTTTTGTTTGTATATTTAATAACACCATTGTTTTCTGAAATGAAGGAACATTGTTCCTCTACCCCTATTTAAGTCCATAGCTGTTGGAGAAGTCAGGCATTGGTGCTCACTCCTATCCTTTGCCAACGATTGCTTTTTGCTCTGAAGGCTGTTTGTAGTTCCTCCCAAATTTTCAATGGTGTCAATCTGCTCTTTGTAGAAGGCAGAACACCTCATGTGTTACTGATTACTCATTCACTGCTGTGGACCAAAAGTTTCCTAATTTCTATGGCACAATGTTCCTTCAGTTTGGCTAATGTGGGTTGTAAGTCATTGAGCAGTTTCATGTTGTCAGTCAGTCAGCTCAGCGTTGATCATCTCCTCATCCTTCCATCTCTGTCACCTCTTTGAGTTTAACTTCCAGCTGGAGCTTATTAGTGATGAGGTTTTCATCTCTCCTTCAACATCAGAGATGTTCAATTTCCCAGTATTCCATAACATGTCCTTGCCTAAATTGCATAACAATGTTTAAATCAAAAATTTGTGAGAAAGTAGAAACAAAACATAAGCGAGATGGATGGGTGAAGCAATTACTATAACTGTATGCACCTAAATAATGACAAGGAAACTGCTTCAGAGAGTAAATGTCAATAGAAGTATTCAAAGACTTCACTATGCACACTCAGCATACATAAAGTATATTAACTAATATGAAGTCAAATTATGTGTCTCTTAATATAAATCAATTTTCCTATAGACGAGTTCCGATAAAGTATACTGTATTAATAGATTCATTTTTATTGACATGTTACATGTTACAGTTACAAACAGTTAACATAACACTATAAAACAGAGTACCCTCTCAATTAAAGAGCCAGGATGTCACTTTGTTATACGGTTACATCCAAGATTACATCGTACATTTTTCTTATTTTCTACAGAATTTGGAATCGCCAATTGTGCTAAAGTGGTGTTTGTCGCTGCAATTTTGCGTTGCCTATTGAAATGTAAACAAAGTCTTGTAGTCTCCTCCGACGGATGACCTGTGAGATTGTGCTATTGACAAATAACCCTTTCTCCTTTGTCCAAGGAAAAGAGGGCTTTCTTCACTCATTTATCGGTTTATACCAGTCTGTTATCTTGCCATTCGGGTTGCACAAGGTGATGGAAACCTTCCAGAGACTCTTGGACAGGCTGCCTTGCCTATGCTGCTGCCTATATGGACGTCATCATCATCTTCAGCCACGACTGGGTGCAGTGTTTACGTAATTTACAGTGGACAGCAAACCCAGGTAAGTGTTCAATTGGACAGAGGAAGGTACGATATTTTGGCTTCCTTTTGGGTAAGGAACATGCCCCCCTCCAGTGGCTCCACTGGATGAAGGATGCTAATTCCTGAACTACCCAGTGGTATCCTCTGGTTCTCGTTGCTTCAGAACGTTGCTGCTGACTTCCTCTCCTGGTTCAGAGGGATTTCGGCTGTGGACTGACTGGGCTGGTGAGGGTGATGTTTGGCATGTTTTATGCACCTAAATAAGGACCTAAATTATGTACCTAAATAAGGACGTGCCCTCTGACCCTGTGAGAGATAACGGAATCATTAATGCTTTATTAAAAGTGTGTATTGTCTCTCAGTAGGTTCCATGTGTGTGGGAGAGAGGCAGGGCAGGGCGCTGTCATGCTTTGTATGCATTTTGTCTTCTTTCTCACAGATCTCATTTTCGTTTGTTATTTTATTGTTTTGACAGGAAACCTGTCATTTTGTTCGTTGCTGGTCGAAATATAAGACAGTCTAAGGGAATGTATAATTCCACCTCCTTGCCTTCACTCCTAAACTGCGCAAGGCTACCCATATGTTATGGACATTGAAGATATTTCTGTGAATTTCCTCCTACTCAGGCTTTTCAGTACCCTTAGCTTGAGATTGCCACTAGGTTCACCAGGACAAAAAAAATAAATGAGCTCCTGGCCTGCCCGTAGACAGTTTCAGTGTAATTAATTTACTTAATAAGAACAACTGCTTTCCTCTCTTATTGTTATACACTGAATGAGAAAATTATCCAAACACTCAGAACAGTTTAATGCACCGAAGGCTCTTTTTTGACGCACAGGTTCAAAAAAATTTCGAATTTTTTTCTTTTTTTTCTTTCTTGCATGTCTAATATTCTCTAATTTTTTTGTGATGCAACAGCACAAAACTACACTCAAAATATAGGAATTTTATTTGCAATTTCAAACTATCACTGCTTTCTCGTGTTGCTACAAATGAAGGGCATTTCAGATATTCAGTTTCTCAAATATGATGTAACAAATATATCTTGAGGTTATAGTTCTTATATGATGGTTGTATTTATGATGAAAAATTGCTTAGCTAGGCTAACTGAAAGTCAAATGTGGCTTGTCATCATTAACTAGATGTCTTACTGTTGTGTTTCACTGGCATGTTACACCATAGTTTAATAGTGTATGAAAAATAATTGCAAGCTGCTCTTTAATCATTTTATGGTTAAATCATCTAATAAATAACAAAATGCATAAACATAAAATCAATTCCAAGATTCTCAGAACTGAATAGTGCTTTAGTGTGTGATAAAGCTACAGTGCTACACATGTCCTTTCTGACTTTAAGCAATGTCTACTGTCTTTAAAATGTGGCTAAATGTAGACTTGGCTAACTGAACGTTTCTGATGTTTGTTTTGTTCTTGGATGGTTTAAATTCTTATTTTTATTATGTTGTTTAAAAAACCATCGCTGTTTCGGAAGTTATGAGTCAATTTATTGTTGCCATTAAATAACACACTCAGAAGCTGTACCAGATGCGATTGTTGCGTAATTTTTGTAGATATTCTATTGCAACGTTCTAATCAGAGATATATAATGTTACGCTGCTGGAACCGCATCAAACACTACAACACTCGATCCAACGATCCAATCCTCCAACAAACTGAACGGCTCAACAGTCCAAATGGTCTGAATAATGTTTCAAACACTCCAAAACTCCAATGCTCAGAATTATTCCGTGGTAATGTTCTGACTGTTGATCTGTTTTATTCTTTCTCAAGTCTCAATTGCTTATATTTGTGTGAGAGGTCCCATAGTGCTGACCTAGACACTGTTTCCTGTGGTTTTTAAGGTGGGTATCTGTCAAGGCATTCCTGAAGGACACCTTGCAGTGCGGTTGGATAAATCTCGCCAAGGAGAAGATGTCAGGCTGCTGAGCTCAGCCTGCTGGGTCCAACGAACCATCAATCATTTGTAATGTGTTTGGTTGTATAGCCGTTCATAGAGGAATGACCTCAGAAATAAACACATTCGATGCAAATGCACACACGAAACTGACGGATACCATCACCTGACTAACAGAACATCGCAAGGCATGCCCACATTGTCAGGGCAGTACACACTGGTTTTTTTTACAACACGTGAGCTGTTAAACTACACTCGGTCAGCCTTACTTGGTTATGTTTTTTCCCCTTTCTCAATGTTTATTTATCACCTTCACTTGATTGCCATGTCTTGTGATCCATCTGACTGACTTACTAATCAAATCTGGGACTTGAAAGAACTGTCTGTAACATGAAATTCTATTAAAGTGGAGAATAATATTGTATTTTCATAATTTAATAATTAAGTGAATATATTAAATAATTTTCTAACAGGTGATAGGCAAAATTATTTTTAGTTTCTAGACTATTGGTAGTTATTATCATATTCTGATTACGGATTATGGCGCCTGATCCTACTTCACTCCATGACCACGACCCCCCCTCAGATCAGTCTGCAGGGGCCCCCACAGAAATAATCACCCACCGCTCTGACCTGCCAGAAGTTTCCCTTCATGCTGTGAAAACGAAGGATTACTCCTGGAGCGATCCCTACTTGCGCAAGTCCATGTGGAGTAACGGCACCTGGGTGTGAGGAGGACTGTCGGGCCAGTAGCTGAGGAGATGCCAGCTTCCTGCCTGCACTTGGCCAGTTGTAAACAATGGGCCCGGAGAGGGGATCTGAGGGGCCCAGAGAGATCAAAGGAACAAGGATGTGACCCCGGTGAGGTCACAGAATCGTTTCATTTATCGTAGCTGCAATGCAGTTAACTCTTCTTCTCTTTTTACATATCGGAATATTGATATGAATACTTTATTAAGGAAATACATGGGAATACAGCAGACTACAGATTCTTAAAGTTGTAGTCGTAGAATTTAACTTTTGCCAAGAAGTCATTTTGAAAAGTTTTTTATTTTTTATTTTTTAACAGATTGCTTCTACATCCATTTGATTTATTAAGCTTTCGTGATTCTCTTTCATCAGAAAACATTTATTGAAAAAACTAAAATAAATAAATAAAAAGGTTTGGGCACTGGGATAGTTTTATTAACCCAAAACCAGCTGTTTCACCATACCAAACCCTGCCCAGATATGAGGGGGTAGGGGAGGTGTCACAGGAACTTAAATGATTGCCTGATGCTTGGGACCGCAGATCCTGCCAGTCAGGGATAAAGCTCAGCTTAGTCTCTGTCGCACCATTCAGTTCCCTGTAGAAATGGTTCAGGTCTAAAAGATAATGCAATGAAAGTAGATCATAAATCATATACCATTTCAGGTTACAGCAGTCCAGAGTTATTTATGGCTGGGATGCAAAAACAATACAGAAGGGATTTAAGCTGGAATAAAGTAATAAACTCCTTATGTAAAACATGTTTAAATAATAATAATATAATATGTAATAGATAAAGAAAATAATTTATAAGAGCTATGTTTGTATATATGTTCACTATGTATGTACATGTGTGTATGTATATATATATACACTGTATATACATAAAAGTAGAAAAAGTCATTTTCAAATATTCATTTTCCAAAAAGGAGAACAAGGAGTTCTTCAACAGATGGCATGGCCTCTACAGAGCCCTGATCTCAACATCATTGAGGCTGTCTAGGATTACCTGGTCAAACAACTGTGGCAAGTTCTCCAAGATGCTTGGAACAGTCTACCTACCAATTTTCTTGTAAAACTGCATGTCAGTTTACCTAAGAAAATGTATGCAGTTTTAAGGGCAAAGGGTGGTCACACCGTTTTTTTACCGTCTATTGCCCTTTATAGGCACATTTCTTGAAAAATGTAATCCGTATGTCACGCGCGTGTGGGGTCCCAGGGCAGGGATGAACCCAAGCACAGCTCCCACGTCGAACGAGTCCCGGCCCGACATGGCTTTCAAGGCAAAACAAGGAGACTTACTCTTAATCCAAAATGAACATAAACTTTAATGCCATGTGGAACCCAGTGCATGAACAAAAGAATAAGAACAATGAATCCCGGCAACAAAGCCTTAGTGACAGGGTTATAAAGCAAACACAAACCATATTGAGAGGTGCAGGGTGAATGAAAACAAAGAATGAACAAAACAGTGCACATGGGTTAGTGGAATTGAATAATTAAGATGAATCATTAAGATGTTAATTGAATAATTAGATGACTGAAAAAACGTGACGGAGTAACAGAAGAGGTGAAGGTGAACCGTGACACCGTATTTTGGAAATAACATTTCTGCTCATTAACTACAGTTTGCACTTGCACATACATTTTTATTTATTTATGGATAAGCATCGTACTGACACTGTTTCCCACTTGCAACTATGAAACCATTTAAAAAGACTTGGACTTCACAGCCCAATCCTATCAAAAATAAAATAGAAAATAATATTTGTCAATATTTGAAATACTGCAATACAGTAGCTAGCTAGAAAGACAACGCATCGTAACACAAGTCAGTTGCACACGTACAAGTAACACAAGCAATGAAGCTATCAAGGCATTAGATCATTGTTAGCTAGCTAGATACTTAGCTAGCAAATTTTAGTCACCAACAACATAACAAGCTGGTGGGCTTTGAAGTAAAACTGCAGCTATTAATTTAGTGTTAGCCAATAACTGACCTAGCAATAATTTAAGAAATACACTGCATGGAAGATATTTGAAAACAAAATTATTTGAGACTGCTTTTCGGACATTTTGCTCCTTGTTCATGATCAACACAAAGCATAATGAATAGGTAGATAAAAGAGACCACAGGCAAATGAAAAATTATTTCTGAGTGGTTATATATTATTATTGCAAAACAAAAGTTGTCCTCTAGTTAAAATGATCAGCTCATGCTCATAGATAAAACTATTAATTTGGTTAATCAAATGACAGACGCCATGAAGGTTTGATTTGATAAAACATAAGGGG
>JAOVYW010003057.1:0-14435 GCA_025775045.1 Hiodon tergisus | reverse complement strand
GGGGGAGAGAGAGAGAGAGGGGGAGAGAGAGAGAGAGAGAGAGGGAGAGAGGGGGAGAGGGGGAGAGAGAGAGAGAGGGGGAGAGGGGGAGAGTAGCAGTGAAGAGTTGAGGTGCAGCCCCACAGAAGACATTTGAATTAGAAAATACTGTAGAATGGAGAGGGGGTTGTGTGAAAGGGACGGTAGGGTAGTGATTCAGAGAGACATTTTTTGTAATTCCCTTGCCCAACTCTAACCCTAACTTCGGGGAGTGGATCCATTCATACTTTAAACTCCCCCTGCAGTCACTCTTTTGGGAACAGGTGTTGCCATTGACACGGGCAAAAGTAAGAGAGGGACTCCCTTCTCCTTTACAGTCCTGAGTCAGCCAAGCCTGGTTCCCAGGGACCAGAACTGCCTACTCCTGACCCAATCCATGTGTGGAATAGTTGCTTCCTAGCAAGGTGTGCAGATGTTTCTTTTAATCACTTCAGCTGCACCAGGGAGCGTGAGGTTAGTGTGGCTGCCGTGACTGTCCGACGGGGTCTCCACTGCGCCCAAACGCTCCATTGTTTGCCTGAACAGAGATCTGAAACAGGCTTAAACACCAGACAGGAACCAAACACCTCTCATTAAAGCTTTAGGATTTTATTATTAAAAGCCGAAAGGAATTCAAAAATGCAAAGGTTTTTTTTCTTTTTTTAAACCAGGAACGCATTTTACGCAGGTGACTCACAGGGAAAATATGCTCAATTGATCCCTCCTTTTTTTAAAGTGGAATTCCTCTCGTACCTCCAGGGGAAGATTCGGCGGTGGCGTAATTACAGGACCTGACACGGAGCCAGAGCAGGAAGAACGACAAGGGGGATATGGAGAATCATTGAAGGGCTTTAACTCGGAAGGAGCCCTGCAGCCTCGAACCCGGGACTTTAACTCGGAAGGAGCCCTGCACCCTCGAACCCAGGACTTTAACTCGGAAGGAGCCCTGCACCCTCGAACCCAGGACTTTAACTCGGAAGGAGCCCTGCAGCCTCGAACCCGGGACTTTAACTCGGAAGAAGCCCTGCAGCCTCGAACCCGGGACCTTAACTCGGAAGGAGCCCGACTTCTCTCACAATAATCTGAACGTCGTGGACACACAGCGCCCTGGTTTTGGGATAAGATCCTGAGGGTGGCATCTGGGGCCGAGGACTTCACCATCTAGTAAGGTGAGAATGATTATCTAAGCTCATCCGTAGTATGAATGATGTCTCTGCTCGTGTAGAGCCAACTAGCTGTCCTTGCAACGAATTGGGTATACTTACCCATTGGTGATATATTGGTGATACATTCATATTTTGTGTTTGAAAGGGAACGTTGGGTTATTTCCTGAAGCAGAAACATTAACCATCACTCTTCAGATCTCTGCAGTGGCTCAGGATTCTGTAAAAGTCTTCGAAGCAAATCTGAAACTTCTTCAGATCAAGGAAGGGTGAGCAATCATTTTCAGACCTGGAAAAAGGTGTTTCCCGGTGCAATTTCACAAGAGTCTGGTCTCCACAAAGTCAGATGTAGACGCCAGCGTGGGAAAGGGTACGGGCGTGTCCCAAGGCCTCTTTATGGAGGCCGCTAAAAGTTAGTTGCTTTTTAATTATAGTTGGTTTCCTCGTTGGAACAAGGCAGACTTGGGGTGAGTTTGGACAGGAAAAGCCATGGTTATGCGAGTACTGCTCAGTGCGTCCTGTTCCCCAACTTTTCCGCCCTCCTCTGCAAACACATAACCCTGATTTTGTTGAAAGCAGTGAACAGAAACTCCCCTCTCACGCAGCATTGAAATGGTGCTTATTCTGTGCCCACCCTCGCTCCGCAAGCATACTAGTTTGACCAAATCCAAAGAGAGGAACCTGACCTACAGGTTGTCTGGCCCCTCCCAAATCCTCACTTATATTACAAAAAACCCTGTTAATGTCTTCATTATAGACAATATTGATATTGCTATATTAATTTTTCCATCTTCGTAATTAATTTACAAAGATGGACTATAATAGAAAATAAATGGATTCAGAAATCTGCTGTGATGTTATAGGAAGACTTAATGATCTTGTAAGGTTTCTGTAATCATCTTTAGTCATTTAAAAGCTTAATAAACCTGAGATGTGCAAGTGACAGTGTGTTTAGTGACAAACAGTGGAGGGGTATTGCTGGTGAGTGAAAATGCCACATATATAATTGGCGGAAAAAAATAAAGGTGAAAACAATTTAATCTTAGTATGCAGCTTTTAGCTCAATTCAAATGGCAAGTTCAGTTATTAATTTATATGTTAGGTTGGTAACCAAATAAAAACAGCAGTTGAGAATTAACAAACAATAAAACCCTGAGGCAGACGTACCTTTAAACAGCTCTAAGAACCACAGACCATCCTTGTGCCCCCTTCCCCTAGACCCCACACTCTATCCCCTGTAATGGGGCTCTAAGTTTAACAACTCCATTTAGAGCAGAGCTCTGGTTTTCTCACAGAAAACACTCTCTCAGCAAGAGAGCTGCCATTCACCATCTGGGACGTATTTGGAGGGGCTACTCCATTTGCCTATGGCCAAAGATATGTGGGTCATAAGGTCACACACCTATACCATAGGACACACTGAATTTAAACTCTTGCTTTATACCTTCACACTCGTGTCAGTCCTGAAAACGGACAACAAAATACCCCTGAACACCTGAAAATTCTCTCTTCATTAACTTTATTTTATAATCATTGTATAATTTTCAATAATCAACGTTCTTTTTTAATCATAGAAATATCCACGTCCTTTATACAAAAAATACAATTTCAGTGATAGGACGGAGGGCAGGAGGATAACAACACACTCCTGTGAGTGACAGGCGATCCAGCAGCGATTCGTAACGGTTCCACTCCTGTGAGTGACAGGCGATCCAGCAGAGATTCGTAACGGTTCCACTCCTGTGAGTGACAGGCGATCCAGCAGAGATTCGTAACGGTTCCACTCCTGTGAGTGAAAGCGATTCAGGAGAGATTTGTAATGGTTCCACTCCTGTGAGTGACAGGCGATCCAACAGAAGTATGTGACGGTTCCACGCTCGTGACTTATAGCGAGTCAACCAATATGCCCAATTACCCAAGGGGCCTTGCTATAAGGACTTGAGCCATACAGTTATACGTACGGTTTAAGTGGGTTAAGTACATTGCTCTGTCGGGCCTAAAAATTCTTGCACCAACAACCTTCTGGTTACAAGTCTTAAACATAAATCACTACACAGCATTACTGTCCTGCTTCAATATGTAACATTTTATAGCACTACCAATTTTTACATACCTAGTCCACTACAGAGTGGGATGCAAACCCTAATGGTCCAGAAAAGTCTGAGTAAAAGCCTACAACAGTAATTTTTTTTTAAAAAGAGCAAGAAAATTTGTATGAATGACGGGAGCCGCGATGAATCTCGAGCAGAAAAATGTAGACATAACACGGTGGCGGAACACTTGCGACCCAGGCAAACTGTCCTCTACGAGATGGGGCACAGGTGTTCCCTCACTAACCAGAGAAAAACATGGACAAAGTGGACATTCTATATGCAGATATTGCCGAGAAATATCAGAAAGTGGAAGACTATGAAACACAAACATCATAAAAGATGCCAGAGAAGAAATTAAACCTGTAGCTGGGGTCTGAATCGACTTTATGAGACTGTAGAGGACCGGAGGTGGAGAGGTGCGGTCTCTGCTGTTTTTGTAGCTTCTTCTCACGACAGCTAAGAAGTTCTTCTCACGCCTCTCCCTCACCAGATCCATCTTTCCGGTCAGCAGAAGCAGCACAGAGAGGGGACAGCGTCTCAGTTCGCCGAGACCCCAGCGCTACAATCCCAGGGACTTGCGCACGATCTGTTCGGCGAGGACGTAAAACTGGAGTCTGTCCTCGCGCCACATCTTGGAGGCATCCACGTTGGCTCCGCTCTCGTCGTTTGGCTCTGGAAAACGATTAAATAGAGTTTTTATAAGGCAAAGAGAGAATTTCTCCTGGGTGACGTAATCACAGGGTGAAAACCACTCACCGGCCAGCATGCTGACCACAGACAGCAGGATCTTCTCCACACTCTGGACAGGACTCCACCGCTCAGCGCTACTCTCGTAGCCCATGGGGTCGTCCCCAGGCGCGTGTAGAATGGAGATGCAGACGCGGCCGTCGGGGTAGACTAGGGGGTGGACACGGAACACATCAGAGGGCCATGGGGGTAGAATGGGGGGGCGGAGTCAGACACAGAACACTTTCAGAGAGCCAAGAGCAAAGCCAGCTCTAAACCTCAATCAATACCTCTCAGCAAGACCTAAGGAAGAAATGCCATAACATCCACGATTGGGTTTCCATGGTCAAAGGTCAACACATCAGCGGGCCAAGGGCATCCATCAAACAATTTCCTTTCTTAATGAATAGACTGAGACCAATCCATTCTTTACCCATATTAACCTATAAATAAACAGCAATAATTGAACACCATAAAGAAAAAAGGACAGGCACTTAGACTTATGTCAAAGGATTCAACTGTGTTAGTTTCCTGCCACTGTCACATCAGTAATGTGACTGCCCCAGTGAAAACGTCCAACCATCACACCCAGCCAAAAGTTATCACATCATCCCAACTGGACATGACATAAAATTGAATTATCAACCCTACCAGCAAACAGGAGGTATAGAGGAGTTAGGACCGTATGTGTAGTCCTCATGCTGCGCACCCACTGCTATACCCACACCGTCACCCACTGCTATACCCACACCGTCACCCCCTGCTATACCCACACCGTCACCCACTGCTATACCCACACCGTCACCCACTGCTATACCAACACCGTCACCCACTGCTATACCAACACCGTCACCCACTGCTATACCAACACCGTCACCCACTGCTATACCCACACCAACACTCGCTTGCCATAGGAGCACCTTGGTTGCTCATCTGTGCTCTTTGACAAGCGATTAACGTGGGCTTTGTAAGAAAACAGCCCTTAAGCTCATACTTACTGTTGGGATGGAACATCTCGCAGGTGAACCTCATTTTGGGCGGACTCAGAGGGTAGTCCGAGGGGAAGCTCAGGATGGCGGGAAAGACTCCCCCCTCAAAGCACGTGTCCTCGGGACCCCTAGGGAAGCACCCAGTTAGTGTGTGGGAATGCACTCTGATTATCGCTCTTTGGGATCCCGATTTTAGTGAAGATAAGAGTGTGGGGGTTCACAAACCAGAGTGGTCTCAACCAAGCCTCCCACCCACCCACCCACACCCACACCCACACCCACACAGGAATGAGCTGAGGAGTGTGCCAATTGGTCCAGATCAATTCCTCAGAGATTCCCAACATCCAGGTTTTCCCAGGTAACCCCCGGGAACATTTGCTGTCTTTGGGCAAATAGGACACAAACCTATCACACTTTACTGCCTAATTTAGTTTTTTGGAGTCTCATCCAGTTCTTATGCAAGCTAGACAAGAAATGCTCTCCCCTGTTAGCCAATTCAAATGAACAAAAGTATTTTGCATTACATATAAACGCAAACCACATCTGCGACTCCCAGACGACTGTGCTTCATAAAGCATAATTTCACTCAGCGTCCAGATTGTACACATTGGGATTATCCAATATTCGTTGACCAAAAATCACAGAAAGGAGGACTACATGTTTTTACAAACCAACGAGCAGTCCTTTCCGGATCAAAGGTGTTAGCGGAAGAGTTACGAGATCAGCAACACTTACATGATCAAAGCTTCCCATTCAAAGAAATTCTCTTCATTGGCGGGACCTGCAAACAGGAGGAGGACGTGTCATAACAGACTTCGGGCAACACATGGTGGAAGTGATTAATGTACAGGCGAGAGATTGCTGCTGTACCCTTTTAGAGTTAAGGGTAAAGACTTATTGTGCAAGTCAGTGGCAGCGAGAGGGAAAGCACACAGTTTCCCAACTAAACTACAGAATATATACGAAGAAAACTACAGAATGTATACGAAGAATGTGATAAAGGAACAAAAGGGGACATGAAAACCCTGTTCAACACTCAGATAATAAACTCTAGACAATGCTGGGTTTTCTGCTGGTTTTCAGTCTTTCACACAATTAGCATCTGATTTACACCTGAGAAACGCTAGATGAGATAATATAATACAGATAGTGTCTTCAAT
Organism: Hiodon tergisus; assembly: GCA_025775045.1. Taxonomy (NCBI): domain Eukaryota; kingdom Metazoa; phylum Chordata; class Actinopteri; order Hiodontiformes; family Hiodontidae; genus Hiodon; species Hiodon tergisus. The sequence goes on along the minus strand of JAOVYW010003057.1, from coordinate 8,286 downwards.
TCAACAGAGGTGGCCAACAAGGACAGGACAGGTGCAGAGGTTTCAAATTCCGGCCCCCAAAACGTAGATACCCAGGTTCAGAACACTTACCTGCCACAATACCCTCTGGTGGACTGAGAGTCAGCTCTGCCAGAAAAAGGAGGAGAAATGTCATAACATATCGACGACAGTTACAGTAATGGAGAGCCACAGTAGTCTATTGCCAAAATATTTTAAATGATCTCGAATCGTCTAAATAGGATGCGAATAAAAACACTACGGCACTGGACAACTTAAGTGGTCCCTCGCCAACCACCTAGCAATGGTCCAGCTGCCTTTATTCCTTCTAGCAACGACCGGCTACCGTGACTACTCTTAGCAACGACTCTGTCGGATGTCCCTCCACCATCTCTCCGTATGGGTCTACAATAACTGGGGCGTCGCCATGAGTTTATCGTTCAGCGACGGTCTACCTGGTGAATTGATCGGACGATATTCACAGGGCAGCTTGATGCTTTTGGCTGGGTGACGGAGTATATGCCGGATTTTAAACTCAATGTAGCACCCGGACAAGGCGTGAAAGATTAAAATTCAAAAACATGACGGGAAACTAACTGTAATGACATCTACAAGTTATATTTCACTCAGCTGAATGTTCTAAAACTAAAAAAGCGGTGTGCAAACTCAGGAGTAATGTGATCAGTAATATCACCTGACTATTTTTGCATTTTGGTTGCAGTTACTTTTCACATCATCATTTGACGCAGTTTTAATAGAGTAACACGCGGTGAAGTAATATGCATTATCTATTTCAAGATCAATGAATAGAACGAATAAAGAAATGTGTTTAATTAAAAATCCACATAGCAAAGACATTAAGGTCACAAACAGTTAAGCACTACAAGAGCTGTGACTAACAATAATAATGCGATAAAACAATAATAAATAATCAACATTTGAAACAACGAGAACTAGATCGATACACTGTCTCTTGCTAATAACAACACAGTAATAAACACATTAATTTATAATAAAAGCGACAATCGCATCAATTGGATTTTGACTTAATGCGTGATTTATAACAAAACTTCGAGTAAAATGCGCATACACTATCGTAAAAATAGGAGGCTAACTAGGAGTTAATTGTACTCACGTTTGTATTCAGCCATCAGTCTTTTCAATCCGGTACCTGCCATTTGTAGCGAATCAAACCAAATAAATGGCTATGGAACAAACTATATTACTGGGTTTGACCCAGCTGGACTCACCAATGTAAAGTTGGCAACAATAACCTATTACTTCCGTGTCGAAAGCTGCAAAAAAAAAACCTTCAAAATAAAAGCCTCTCTATGATATTATCTATTGAATGTCAAACTCCGCGAAAAATTTAATTATATTAAATACATTAGATTATTCATTGCAACTATGATTACGAAATAATATATAATAAATTTAATAAATTAATCTTACAGACCATTGTAGAGAAACACACTGTTCTGGGTTGTAAGGTACATACACATTGCTCTGTACAGTAAACCAGAAAATCATGTTAAAATAAAAGGGGTTCTAACATAATCATCAGCACTCCCACCATCCAGATCAACTGATTTTGAACAATTTTGTGTGTTCTACTGTAGGGTCTTTCTTTGAAATTTGCTGCATTTAGGTAGCAATTATTACTCTATATAGTCAAGGACGGGTCTACATACTACGAGTGTCTTTGGAAGCCCCCCTTAATATCAAGTAAAATATTAAAAGTTACATTTACGTTAAGTCATTTAGCAATTAGTTTTATCCAAAGCGACTTTATCCAAAGTGATGCTGAGAACAATCATATCAAACAACTTCTGCAACTACAACACAAATACAAACACCAATACTAATAATCAGTTTATATTATTGATTATTATTGGTTCCCATTCATGGAAATATCGAAAAATGCACTGTAAATGCACTATAAATGCACTGTCATATATAATATTAATTACATAATACTAAATATACCTATTATCTAACATACGCTGGTAGTTAGAGGTCCTGGTATTGGTTGTGGCGAGACCAAGGGGCCCCTGTATAGGTTGTGGAGGGACCCTGGTGTAGGTTGTAGAAGAGGGGCCTTAGTATGGTTGAGTCCCAGTAAGGGGGGGGGGGGGTGCAGTCACAGGGCACTTGATGGTCTAAAGGGTCCACATCTTCAAGCACTATTGGCCTCTCTATCTACATTTTGGATTCACAGTAGATTGTCTCAGGGGCCGCGGGCTGCCTTTTAACCAGTCAGAGGCCCCTGGGCACAGGACCCATTTGCTGGGTCCATAATCCGGCCCTGTATACAGTGTGTTTTTCCAGATTCTGTGGGTTTGGGAACTAGGACTATTTATATAATACTAGAGTATTTTTGTATATAATTTTATTTATTGTTTACGGTAATTACATCATGATTGAATATGAATTAATAAGAAATGCATTATGGGTTGTGTATGAATGAATAATACAAACAGATGTTACAGAATTAACATTTTTAGTATTTACATGACTACAAGGTATTTTAAAATATTTATCATTCAGTACCTGAAAATACAAAAGAATAATTACATTTGTTTATTCTAATTACATTCGATTTAATCTAAATATACGTTTTCATAAGCGGATTTCCTGTCTGCACGAGAGGCTTTTATTTTGATTCACACCGGAAGTTTCCTAGTTGCTTGTCGAAAGAACTGAACTGTTTGACGTAGAGTTCGTTACAGATACAAATTTCCGGTTATGAAAATACATTTACACACGGGAGAAATCGTGCCACCTATTGGTAACACCTTACTTTCCCGACGGAGTTTAAGCAATGGCACTTAAATACCGTCTTCTCTCGTTAATGAATTTGTAAAATGGAAGCCGGCCCCACCAGTTAAGTGCATCTTTGAAACACTGAGAAATTCAAATCCTGTCCACCTTTTTTTGGTGGCCCATTACGTTTTAAATTAATAAAACAATTGGAAAGTTTAATTCCAGAGCACTAAGTGTTAGAAAATCACAAAGACAAGGAACCTGAGTACCAAACTATATTTATTGTATACAGTAGTAAAGGACAACAAATAATGTACAAATCAGTAGAGGAACATGACAGGATCTGTGGACCGTGTTTGTTACTCCCACCTCCCTCCCTGTGGAAACCAGAAGGCAGAACAAGATAATTGATAAGAAGTTCATGATTCGGGACTGAAAGACGGAAGAAAAAAAAAAAAGACAAAATGCTTCCACATTTGAAGTCAGGGAAGATTCCCTTTTTGCTATGAGGTCAAGGGCGTGGAAAAACGGGACTAGCGCATAAATAGCTCCTGTTTTTGTTGTTTAAGTTCACAACCATACCCATCCTGTGTTGAAGGGGCCAAAAAAAAAAATCCTTCAAAAACAGAAAGGGAAAATGGAAACCTTTCTTCTTAAAAAAGTTAATGAAAAAGAAAAAAGAACTTTGGTCTTTGAGTAATCAAGACTTGGGGCCAGAATACTGCTTGATTGCATTTGGTCCAGATATTATCACTTACATTCTTCCAGTATGGTCGTTCTTTTGAACTCAATAGTCCAGGGAACACTTCCAAAACCCCTCCAACTCAGAGCAACAGGCTTCTGAACAAAATGCATGGATTAAAATGGCAACAATGACAACCGAACCCAATCAAAGTGCCAAGTTACCTAAAACAAACAGGCTTAAATAAAAAATATATTGTAGTGTTCTACGATACATGTTCAACAGCATGCTGCCCATTCGGTATTTAGCGGACATAAAGACTGGCTTACGAGAGTCTCCCAGATCTGCTCATGCTCACAGACACACTTCAGTGAATGGGTCTGATTTGCCTGAACCGCCCCCTCCCTCTAGCACGGGACACTAACCACGCAGACCAAAAAGTTGCCATCTATATGCAACAGCTCTCAGCAACACTTACTGTGTAAAATAAACCCAGGCCTCTCTGACAGACATCGACCCTCCCCACCGCCCATCCCTGGCATCCGTAACAAGCAGCAAGCGGGGAGTGGAAGGTTGGTCGCCAAAGAGACAAAAACAATGACAAAGAATATCGAAACGATTAAGTTGAAACAGCACTTGGAGGAAGAAATTAAAACAGAAGTTGATGCGCTCCAGCAGGCAGCCGTGAAAGATGCCCCTTACTTAGCAGGAGCCCCCGGTCTGCTGCTGAAATACATCGATCGTGTCCTCGTCCTCCATCTCCAGCTGAAACAGGAACAGACCGATATTCACCCATAGCACATCACAAAAAACTAAAATCAAGACATTAAAGTTGCTACACTGGGCAGTTACATCCCCAAGCCCATAAAAAAAATGAAGGCCCCCTTAACCGAGCCCTCTCAATTAGTACCCACTGAAAAGCCCTTCCACCCATGCTATTTTAATCATAAAAGACTCAAGCCCAATTTGGTAACTGTGACACAGGTATCAGGAGCAACTTCTCTTTAGACGCACTAAAGCAGGGTCAAAAGGTCAACATTCACTGTATACCTACCTGTGCAGGTGTGTCCGTCTCGTTGATTGGCTGTCCGTCAAACCTAAACCTAATCTGCCTGATCGACAAACCCTACAAGCAGAGGAACAAAAAGAACGGGTCAGTAATTACCAAATCTACACCTACAGGCACATTTGCATGACAGGAAGTTTTCAACATTAAAATACAGAAAATTGGGTGTCAATTCTCGTAACCATTGCAAATAAAGTGTGACAAATACACAATAATCTGCCAAATTAAAACTGATCCCACTACCAGAAAACACCAGATCGCCAGCAGGAAACCAAAATATTCAGTGTTTACCCATTTTCTAAGATATCAATAATATTTAAAATTTTAAATAAACTGCAACCCATTGTCCATTAAAATGCGATTGAGTGGGGTTGGGCATACCAAGGCTTGACCAACAGTACAGGACCTTAAAACCTTTAGGGTCCCAGTTCGCATCATCTGAGTTTTGAAGTCACAGGAAAAGTGAGTACAAAGCACAGAACTTTACTCTAGATCAATGGATTGTTGAGTACTCCACAGAAAGCTAATAAGCAGCACATTTTAAGACTCAAGTGTCTTGTTAGGGCAGAGCGAGACACACACACACACACACAAAGGAAGGTCTTACCTGTCTTTCGCAGTAGGCTTTCATTAGTTTGCTGAGGGGCGTGTGCCTCTTTATTTTAAACTGGACCACTGATCCATCCTGGCCAGCTACCTTCAGGTTGATGTGGTCGTTCTCAGTTTTCACGCCTTCCTGAAACACGGGGACAAGACATGTTAATAGCAAGACACATCAAGCCAAGATTACTCGCCTCCGCAACGGAAGTCAAGCTTGCTAGCAAGCTCTTCCAAAACATAATATTGATTGCGCTTTAAAAGGCAACTTTAATAAATAACCAACACCACATACGATCTTTACTGGGGAGACCAAACTGTAAAAATGACCATATGCATACGCCACGTTCAGTACAGCTGCAAAAGCATGGCTAATCTGGTTTAGAGCGCCCGGCTGTAAAGGCACCAATCCGTTTTCATATTACCAATTGCGATACGGTTTTCGGTAGCAAGGCCAGGTTGCCAACTAGAGGCCAACATCGAAGTGAACCAATTCACGATCAAAAGAAGAAATCCAGCTCTTGTACAACGAAGCATGGTTTTTTGATAGATCACATGACGCTGTGAGCATTTATTTTTATTTTTTGTTAGCAGGACAGCAAAACATTTTCCATGACAAACAAAAACAAACAATAATAATACGCAGCAAGGTTAGTTCAATTCGATCTGGGCAGCCAAAATATATTTGTAGTAGTAGTTAGATATCCGTTTATTATTCTGCTATGCCTACGTAAAGGGCAGTTCTGTGCATTCGTTTCAAATGGCGGCTTTTTTCTCTTTTTCTTTTTTTTTTTTACACAGCGGCGCATCCTTTTCCTTTAGATCCGCTCTCCTTGCGGAATTTCTTACGCCGAAGACGTAACGCGGTTTGGACAGGGGAGACAAATTACATTTTCACAAAGGAAAATCCGCGCAAAAACAGGCGCTGAATTCCATTCCGATGAAATTGCGCGGTAGACAGAAACAATGGCGCAGTTTCATTGAAATACATTCCATCGACATCTTATACATATACATCTTATACTACAATATGCAACCGTAACCATACAAATTAAATACGTATTCTGACTAACCTTTGTCTTTTCTTTACACCGCTCAAATGCGGAATCCGACTATCACAAAACAGTGTTGCACATAGTCGCCTACAGATCGCTAAGTAATACATCCTGTAAAATGCTAGTAATGTTTTCAACAAGCATCGTGCGTTACCTTTGGCTTCTCTTCAGACATTTCGTTGAGACTTGACCTTTAAATAAATACAAACTGCTAAATTATAAATATTAGCACCTTTCTACCTCTCCTGCAGATCGTCTTCGTAGCAAACGAGAGCGCGCTTGGTATCTGGGTGCCCACAAATTGATTGGTTTATACTATACCACGTGGTATCTTCTACCGGGAGCGCGGGTATGTGCACGCGCATATTATCGAAATTTCGGTCGCGCGGATTGGGGCCAAAATATTTTTTGACAAAATTAGTTCTGGGTGATGACAAGTTTCAGTTACTTCAAAATGCAAGCAAGATTAAAAATTTCTGCCAAAAATCTAGGAAAACTGCCTGTGTCCCAGTCACTTGTTTCTTAGTTTCTTCCTCTCTACCGGGGTGGTTCTGAAATTTTTCTTTCCTTTTTTGGCTCCAGAGTCTGTCACACATCGCAGTTTGCCTCCAGAATGACAACATATAACCCTGACCTCAGCCTTTCCTTGATCAAGCTGTAGTACAGACCTGTCCAACCCTCACAGTTGAGACCTTCCCATCAACCAACGGGTTTCATGCTGATGTTGATGCAGTCGCCAGAAAGCTCCTCGTTGCGGAGAACACATCATCTGAAACCAGGTACTGTGGGTTCTTCTTGCAACACATTTGCCTGCCCCAGGCTCTCTTACACCTGGATTACTGCAATTTAATTCAATTTTGGCTGGCATTTTGGCTGGCTTCAGCTAATCCAGAATACAGCTGCTTGACTGGTGTTAAGTGTGTGGACGTTTTGACCCCCTACGTCTCCCTCCACTCCGCTACATCATTAGAGCGTGTATTGCATACAAGCCCTTGGTATTAGTCTTCTCAAACTGACCAAAGTCTCTTATTAATATCAGTTCCTTATCTGATCCCAATTCAATCCAACAAACATCTACTGGTCTCCTTATTTCCATAGGAGCATCATATCAAATAGAATAGAATCCTGAAAACACAGAACTTAGAACTTACGCGAACAGCTATAATTGGTATGTAAACAATGACTAAAAATTAATCAGTCACAGTCACATGTATCAAAATCTAATCAAAGTGTCAGAAAAGACAAGACAGGCAAATCTTAGGTCTCCATACTAAAAATCATAAATCTGTCCCTAAGATGCAAAAAATCAATTAAATTGGGGGCATTCAGAACAAATGGTCATACATGGATGGGAAAATAATGACAAAAAGACTAGTCATTTTAGAGAACCATATAATTCTTGAATAGAAACAAAAGAGAAAGCAATCTTGTTTCACCAAGGAATCAGCATTTTATAATAGATCAAAAAAACAACAATTTTAAATTAAAATAAAACCACTGACAGGTTTTCAAGTCGGAATATTAGATTCCCTCCCTCAGAATCCATCTAACTCAAGATAATTTAAAACAAATAAAATAAAAAAACATGCAAGATTTGGAGATTAGCAGCAGGTAGGAAAAAAATTTAATGGGCGTGACAGTGGTAAGATGGCAATGCAGATCATAGAATGAACTCCGCTGAGATAAACACAAAGGAAAGATGCTTTCTGAGCTTGCGTGGCCTGTTTAAACATCGAATGTCCACACTGACACCTAGACAATGGAGTGTTCATACATGGAAATACTTAGTGTATTAGTTAGACAAAAAAAACTATTTTTTATATAAAAAGATTAATAAAATAAGAGAGGCTATATAGGCAGTATATAAACACAAGATACAGCTCTCTGGAGGGGAGAATAAGGTAGAGAGCTGGGACATAGAACATCACAACTCCAGTCTCATTATCCAATACTCTGCTCTCCAGTAAAATGAGTCCTGCGATACAGGCATCTGTCTTTTGCAAGCTTTGAGCAGAATATCTACAGTACAAAGCTACTACCGCCCATTTGCATGTTCACTCACAATACTGGTGAGAAACAAAACCAGTGACCGTGACATTAACATTATTGGGGGGGGGGGGGGGGGT